>JANRGW010041884.1:0-43235 GCA_024733675.1 Psilopsiagon aymara | reverse complement strand
AACTGCGGCAGCTCTTTTAGGAGGGGGAGGTGGGTTAACAAACTGCGTGGCTGATTTACAGCTTAAACCACGACAGTCAGTCTAAACATTATTAAGCAGTAGCTAAAAACATAAGTGTTGTCAATGTGGTTCCCAGGCTGAAAGTCAAAACCACAGGACTGCACCAGCTACTAAGAAGGAGAAAAATGATTGCTACTGCTGAACCCAGGACAAGCTGATACTGAAATAAGTCCTGCCCAGGCCTGTCAGTAATACTTTATATTCAACAGGTTGCATCCTCAGAGGAATGCAATAGCATGCAGTTCTCTGCACAGTAGAGCTCCCACTTCAGCCTCAGAATGCTTCATTTCAGTCATAATATAGTAACTCAATTTCATAGTGTGCTTTGGCATTGTAGAAGAAAAGGTAATTTACGAATAGGAGGACAATATGATGCACTCCAAAGAAAGCCTGCTATGTCACAGCTCTGCCTGATTTATTAACTTCAAAAGGAGAAGTTAATAGCAACTACAGCTATAACAGGTCATGTTTTTTTCCTCTTTTCAAAGTCTGTCACACATTAACAAACTAGAGAGGGAAAAAAATTCAATGGCCATAACAAAACCCATTTTACTTAAATATACTGTATACCTCAAAGTGTCTAACACACCAAGTAGTAGTAGTAGTAACACTTGCTCAGGCCCCATCTTGAAGCAGTTTATTTTGTAGTGTTGAAAGAAGTTTCTATGGTCTTGTCAAAATGACAGGTGAAAGCATCATGAGCAAGACAACTTCCTGCAAGATCTCAGAGTATTTCGATATACTGCCAGCTATAGGTTCTGCTGTTCAGCCCTTCATATCCAGCCAACATCGTTCCTATAATTATCCCCACACCACTGCGTAATGAAGTATTATTTCAGTGGCATATAGGCATGAAATATGTTCTTTTTGATCACTTTAACACTAGAATAAGTTGTCTGTAGAAAGCAAGAAAGGGAATAATAAAGCTTATGTTTTATATCTCTGTGCATCACAGCTCTGCCCAAAAGGTGACTTAAGCAGCTTGAAACAATTTTGCCACTCCATCCTTCAACGGACAGACCTGAAAATTCAATTTGTAGGAACCAATTGTTTCAGGTTGCTCCTTGTTAAGCAAAACAGGTTCTAATACCTTGCAAGAGGTAAATTGAAGTATTTTCCTACAACACTAAGTTCCAGGAGTAGTCTGAAAAGTGCTTATGTTCAAGCACGAACTAGGCTGATATGCAATTTAATACAAGCTGTCTACCGAAATAGCTGGAGAAGCTCACTTTTTCACTGAAGGAAAAGTGGACCTGTATCAGAGATACTGGTTCCCAAAATCTCACTATGAACTTCATGTCACTTCTTGTGGACCCCAGGGGCTTCATGGAAAATTACTTTGAGCGATGAGGTACCCTCCAGTTCCTAGTCTCACAGTTCTCCTGACTGGGCTACACTGGTAGGCAGCTTCTTACATGTGCCCAGATGCTTCTCCTATGGGACATGCCTGGGGTCACAGAAAAGGAACCAGGGGAAAAGCTCATATCTGCTTGATTTGGACAGGCCTTGTGTTGGACCAAGCTTCTTCTACTCCTATGACATGGAGAGTATAGAGTTTTGCAATTTCAGTGCACTATTTTAAAGACAGCTTTATGCCTCATGCTAGGCACGCACCCCTACAGTGTGAAGAGACACAGAAATCACAGAATCACAGAAAAGCAGAACTCAAAATTTCACTTAGTGAATCCTGTCGCATGGCTAGTGACCTAGTGACAGAGACTATCCCCAAACCACTCCAGTTCAACATGTACCTCAAAAGCTCTGATGGTAAAAGCTCCACAAGCTCATCAGATAGCTGCATGCTGTGCATCACTACTCCCACCAGCAGAGGTGGTTTCCAACATGCAACTTTCTTGCAGAGATTACAACCAGTTTCCTCCATCCTGCCTGCCAGGGATATATACGGCACCATCCTCTGGTCTTTGCAACAGCCCTTTGTACAATGAGCGCTTGCATTCCTCTCCACCAACTCATCTTGATTAGATGCAAGTAATCCTTTCAGACTTTTCTTAATTTTTGCTGCCCAGTCTTTCTTATTTTGCTATTCTTCCACCTTTTCAGTTAGCCAGAAACTTTGAGATGTAGTTCCCAAAATAAACAACACATACCTATACTACAACGGACTGTAGACTGTAAGAGAGTAATCATTAGTGTGATACAGATCTGTTCTAACTTTCAGTGAGGCTAGATCTAGGTAAAGTTATCTTCATGTCACTAAACAGCCTCTATAGAAGTCCTCCTGAGACAGAGCAACCTATAAAAACTTTAACTCTGCGTCTTGACACTTTCAGGTACCACTTCAATCCCCTTTTATTTGTGTTTAAAACAAACGAACAAAAAGATTGCCAGAAGTTCTGGAAGAGTTTGCAGTGCACTGTAAGTTTCATGCACCGTGAAGGCTTCTTGTCCATCTGTTTAAATTTTCTTTCACTGTAATGTTGGGGCAAAATGGGGTATATTCCATCCTGATTAAAGTAACCTGTGCCTGTGTGCAATAGTGACAAACTTCAGTACCATGATGATTACAGTATTGGAGTGGCTTATCTGTACATTGTGTGAAACATGAAATTACTATGCAATATCACAAACCTAAAAGGCAATACAAATTCTGATCTATAAGTGTCAAGTACTATTCTCAAGATGCAGACTGGGGCTGTTCCTAACTGGTAGTCTCTAAGTATAGAGACTGTCTCCTTAAGCAACTCTTGCAGTGTTTTCAGAAGCAACAAAGAAATCACCAGAAGACAAAAAAAATATTGATCATACAGGGATACAATAGAATCCAAATTTTACTAGGGTCCTAACGGAATCAAATTTCTACTGTCCCCTTGAGAAAAGCCCAATGGAAACTTTGTTATATAAAGTCTAACCTACTCATCAAATGAAACACTAAATTTAATGGCCTCTGATGCAGCCATGAAGATGCTTGCACTGTTTTCTCCTTTTGGCACCAATACTGAGAACAAGTAATGTTTGAAAAACTGATGCTGTTGATACCAAAATAATAGGCCCATTGCAGAGGATGTGATTCCAAAAAATAAAAAAAAGTAAGGCTTCAAAGCCCAAAACTCTAACTCTTCTAGCTCCTCCAGTTTAACTATTCAGCTCCACTTCCAAGATTAGCTTTCGATAGCCACACTATTTTTTTATAATTCAATTTTCTTACTTGGTGATTTCAAGCCAGAATGTTTTATACTGTTACTTTACCAAGTGCAGAAGCTGGTCTTGGGGACAGCTCATCCTTCTTGCTAATTATATAGCTTTGGCTCCCTCACTGTTTAATAGCGCCAAAAGCTGGAAATTACAGACACGTGACAAATTTGTTGTCATACTTCAAATAGCATCTTATGTTTAGCATGACTGTTCCAGCATAGATAAGATTTTTGGAAGCAATTGGTACCTTTGTATATAGCTTCAAACAGTGCAGTAGAGATCCACATTGTAGACAGATGCTGAATGTTTTCTGAGGTCAGAGACCTATTTAAGATCTGTTAAGTTGAGCAACAGATTTGAAACGCAAGAAATGGTTTCATATTTCTAAAGACTTTGGCTACATGGCTTGCATTGTATTGTTTGGTGATGCTCTGTCAACATGCAGTTATTCTAAAACCATGACAGACATTGCTTCTTCAGTGTAAACAGTGCATCAGAAGCAACTGCTGTTCCACTCAGGTGCAGTGTGATAAGGCTTGAAAAAAAAAAAAAAGGCAAAAAAATAAGAATCCAAGACAACCATACAAATAATTCATCACTTCTTAAACATTTTAGATAACATTAAGTACATGTAGAAAGTAGATAACAAAACTTTGCAGTTATTGTAATAATTATTAAGCTCTATGAAATTGTAAAGCTAATGACATCGCACATTGAGCAGAAACTAAGCAAAGGAAGCAGCAATTGTGGAACAATTAACCTTGTTCTACTTCTGTAACTTTTTAAAAGCCAATTGCCATTTTAGACCTTTACAGAATAATGAAAGACTAGGAAATATTATTCAATGAAGAGAAAATTTCATCTAACCGTGTATTCCCTCAGCACCATCTGGAATTACTGGAACTTACTTTGAGATCAAAGAAAAAGCTGATGCTGGTGTAAATCGATTGTGAAATATTAAACCTCAGTTACTGGTATAACCTATAAGGGTTATACCTTTTTCAGACTGGTGTATTTAACAGCTACCCTTTGTTTTAGATAGTTGAAATAGCTTTGAAAGATAAACACATCACTGTTGAAAGGGCAAGCGCAAGGGACTTCATAAATAAAGTGCTCTGGCTTGAGGGGCTCCAGTAGTATCATTCAGGAGCCAGGGTAGAGAGGAAGCAATTGGCATGGTATCACTCGACCTTGACCAAAACGAAAATACCAGTCTGGGAGGCTATATACCCAAGCATGGATAAAACACATGACTAGTTTCGACAAAACACATCAACAATGTTTAGTGTCAGACTTGAAAAAGCACTGCCAATAAAAAGCACCTCTATGTCCCTAGCTGTCTCTTTTCAGCATCTTCCCTGATGACTTTGAGGAAAGAATAGATATAGCATTCATATAAAAACCATGGAAAAAGAAGGTACATAGATGACACCAAGATGAACAAACAGCAAAACACTCTGAAGGACAAAATCAGTGTGACTATGATAAATTGGACAACTGGCGCAAGAAGATGAAAGACAGTGAAGAATGATTGATTTTCCATTGCTAAATCTAACATCCAGCTGCAAAACAAGGACCACAACCTCCAAGGACTGGAGTTTCAAGTACACCAGAACTAAATAAGGGTCCTTCTGACCTAACCCACCATCTACTGCAGATACAATTTTGTAGGTGTGTTGCATTTATCACAGGCAAAGAATTCTAGTCTGTTCAACACTGATAAAAACATATTAATGTCCAGGTTTGAGCAATACACTTTGACAAATACAAAAAAAAAAAAAAAAGTAGAATAAGACAAGCTGCTCATTCGTGTTGCTGCCACTGTGAGAGCGGCCAGGTTGTATGCCACCTCCTGAAAGACTGGCTCCTGGTATAGCTGCTACCTCCCTCATGCCTCCCATTTCACCCATTAGAAATGATCCAGCTCCATCTTCAGTCCCAGCTCTATCTCCTCTTCCCCCCTGTGTCTTTGATTTCTGCATAGGAAGTGTTGAACTTTATTATTTTGTTTTAAATCCATAATTCTATAAGCATGATTTTACCTTAGTGGAACTTTCCAAACTGGAAGCATGAGTTGAAACAAGGCGTGCTCTTAGTCTGAATGCCTGAGGTTGGTTCAGCTTGCTCAAATGATGAAGAGACTTATAAGCAATGCTGTGAAACAAAAATAGGAGTTTAAATTGATGTACTGATGTTTTGGCATTCTAGGGTATAATCTTCCAAATGGTAGTAGTTTTATGTGCTGACCCAAATAAGCAAATAGAAAAAAAACCCTTCCTAGACTATTAGAAATAGTTGGCTTGCATACTACTGGAAAGATAGTTTGGGGCTTAAAATCGGATCAGCACTTCCTTCAGATTGATATTCATGCTGTATTCAACCATGCAATTCAAGTAAACAGCATTGATGGAGGGAAAAATAAAAGGGTGACTTAAGACTGTGGTTCAAATATTTCAGTGTATCAGTTTCCCATCCAATTAAATTTTCATGCTTTGGGTCAAGTCCTGTGTCACACCAAGTTTTCAGCACTGTTCTGTAGATCATCAGCATCACAATAAACACCTTTGTGTTTGGATATTATGCCCTGGTATTTATTAAAAAAAAACCAAACCACTTTTCATAGAGCAGTGTCCATATGGCTGCTCTATCTCCAAGGATGGAGACCTCCACAGCCTCTCTGAGTAACCTGTGCCAGTGCTTGGTCACCCTCACAGCGAAAAACTGTTTCCTGACTTGCAGAGGGAACCTTCTGTGTGTTCCAGATTGTGCCCATCGTGTCTGATCCTGGCACTTGGCACCTCTGAAAAGAGCCTGGCTCTATCCTCTTTTCATCCTCCTTCAGGTGTTCATAAACACTGATGAGATCTGTGAACCTTCTCATCTCTAGGCTGAGCAGTTCAGCTCTCTCAGCCTTTCCTCCAGTCCCTTCATCATCTTTGTGGTTCCTCACTGAACTACCTCCAGTATGTCTATGCCCCGCTTGCCCTGTGGAGACCAGAAGTGGATGCAGCATTACTAGCTTCACTCAAGTGTTCATGCAGTATTGGCCAATATATGCAGACGTGACAATCTCTTCTGACATAATTTTTGACTTTCCCAAGCGAAAGCTGCTTGCAATTTTCTAGTTTACCTTATGGTCTTAACTTTCTATATATTCTTTTAGTATTTAGGCTAAGTGACTGTAAGAAGACCTGATCAACACTGCACACCTCAGTTTCTGTATGTTTATTTTTTTTTAAGAGAAAAGTTTTTGCATTAAGCAGAACACAGAATTATCCATTACAGTTTTCTCTAGCAATACAGTAAGAAGTTGGCTGCGTTTGCTGCTGCTCTTAAGCACAGTGGCATTTCACAGAGAGCTGTGCTGTGCTCAAGAATGCTGGGGAGAGGTCAGGGCCTTCTCAAAATCCTATTTAAAAGAACATTTGAGAAAACCAAAAGAATCAGATGCTATGCAATAGCTAATTGAAATGCTGCTTCATTTTACAATTCTCTAATGTGGTGCACTATAACACCGTGACTGAAATAACTTTAGGTAATGGGACTACCTCTATTAATCTACTTGTAAGGAAGCTGTTCATTAATTAGGGTGGACAGAGCAATTGCAGGGTCTGAACAATAGCAATGCTGATTCATATTGTTGACAAGTATCTAATTAGAAATTAATGGCAAAAAACAGTCCAAATATATATCCCCCATCTCCAGAGAAGCACATATCACAGGTGTAGATAATGAGAGAATCCAACATATCCATCTTCAAAATAGATCCAGGAATCAGTTTAAAAGGCATTAACCCATCATTACAACTTAGACAATTAGCTCAAAGAAGGTGCCTTGTTAATACTGACTCATTATTTCTATTGCAAGCCATTATAAACCTCAAGATTTTTAGTTACTTGAAGATTAATATCCCCACACCCATCAAAGAATTAAAAAACAACAAGAAACAAACAAGAAAATGTCCACAGAAACCAAAACCACAAAAAAGCAAAACCCAAACCCACAAAAAAAATTAAACCCAAAGCCAAACACAAAAGCACAAGTACCATCAAAACCCAGACAAAACCAATCAACCCAAATTACCCATGAATTACTAAGTACTTTAATCAAAGTCTCCCTGGAAAGAAGAACAACTCAATGTCTCTCCCTGTACAGCAAGGAAAATACAGTCCAGTCCAACTTACTGAAGAGATACCTTATCTTGCCACCTCAGGATGCTGGCTGTGCCATGAAAAACTACTTATGCAAGATTAACATAACTAGTTGCACATGTACCTAAATGTCTGAATTTGTTTGGAGTTTTCTTCTTTCTTTGGGTTTTGTTTAAACTTTGAGAAAGTTCAATATCTGATAATGGTGCTTTCTGACATGCAGCTCAATCAGGGCACAGAAAACACATACTTCACAAAAACAGCTTATGCATCTGGAAATGCTGATGTGCTTAAAAGATTGCAAGACCAAGGGCTTGGTAAGTATATTGCAGTGCATATCTTACCTCCTCGGCAATTTATAATTTTTTTAATAATAAGCCATGCTTATTAATCCCATGTCTCCTAACATACTACAGGGAACTAAGCAATTAGTGCACTGTCTTTCATAGGCTATGTTAATAAATCCTAGCATCTCTGTTCATGCTTTGGAAGAAATTTAGTAAGCAAAGGGACTAAAACTTGCAAAGAACATTGAGAAATTTATGTCCAAGGCTGTTTGTATTCCCTCTCAAATACCGTAAGACTGTCTTTCCATTCGCAATATCCTAGAGGAGGAGGGAGACCTGATCTGACTCTTCTGCATGTGTGTTTTGTGCAAGTGTGGCTGGGCAGGACTGTTCACCTTTGGGGATAAGAAAGGTATACTTCTTCCTTTGATGTGTGTTAGACTTCTCAAAAAGGATAGGGATCTTTGTCCTTCTGAGGGCCTAAACAGTAACAGAAGCAAGGTCTAAGTGGAAATCATATACACTGACAGCGCTGACAGTTTCAGGATAACCTAAAGCACATCTTACTTACTCAAGATTATTGAAGTACACTTCCCCACACATTGTTATGGTCTCCACTTGTGGGGAATAGGACTTTGGCACTATCTTGATCCCTCTTCTTTCTTTGTTTCTGTGACACATTAGCAAATAGACATGGGTGTAAGGCATAGTGGTGAAGCACCTGAATAGTTTTGTATATCCTTTGGATAAGGCAATTTCATTACTATTGTTTTCTTTTTTTTTTTTTTTTTTTCCCACACGCAGACATTTAGATACTCTACCCCAAAAAGCCACCTTCAGTTGGGTGCTCCAATTTCATAGACTGAACAATTTTCCTAGGCTGGGTTGATTTGTTTGGTTTTTAAATGGAAGGTTTCTTTTTAGACTAACAGATGACTATCTATTAAGGCATGTGATGTCTTACATTCAGGAAAGATTAAAGGCAGAGTGTACAACCCACAAGCTACCCAAAGACTTTCAGCGCACCTGCCTAAACATAGCATACAGTCCTGCTGTGAACACTCAATCTCAGATACTTAAGCAAAACTTCCATTTTAGTACTTCTAACCTTCAAGAACTTGACCTAAAAGTTGCAACCAGAATTAGAGCTTCCCACATGCAAATTCCTTTGGGATATGTGAATGGCAATATAAAACCTTCTCTTAAAGGACCTCATGTCGCCTTCCATACTATTTGATTCCTGATCTTCAGCCTTCCAGAGTATGCTTCTGCTAGTGCAGCAGGCTGCTGCAATAGTAAGAAGCAGCCTGTTCCTTGGGGGAAGGGAGCATTTGGGCCAAATTCTGCAAGCGACAGAGAAAGGCAGGTGGTCTTCACCCATGCTTTGGAGACAGCCAACCAGCCGCCTCCAGCTCTGTCCCACCCAACCCACAACTGCAGCACTGCTCACTGGGCTGGTCCTGAAACCTTGTCTTGGTTTCCCGAAAAGCCTAGCAAGCTGGATAGTTCCCTGCACCTGGAGGCCAAACCATTCTCAGTTAGCAGGGTACCACATACCCTGAGAGAGAATTACAGATTTTACAGCTTTTTACCTTGTTTTCAGAAGCTTTGAAGAGGAAGCACTCAGCTTTCAGCACAGTTTTAAGACTTCTGTATACAACAAGCCTAGTAAGCTAGTCCACCCTTTGAGTGTTTCACACACCTTTTGATGGTGACAAGATGCAGTAACCTCCCATCCTGGCACTGTGATATTTAGTTACAGGACAGTTGACACAGATTTGTCTCCTGCTCTGTGAAGCCAAGGAAGAGGAGAAACCTGTATTTTCCTTAATGCTGTATCCCATACCACTTCACCCTTGAAATTAAAGGTGGGGGAGGAGGCAGAAGAAGAGCAAACAGACTACTAACTGTGAATACAGTCTCAGCAGTTTACTTTTTGTATTATTGTGAACATTTCTCCCTGTTTAAGTGCCATACAGCTTTACTTCATTATTTGTAGCTAACTGTGATGCAGATAGAAGATAATGATTCCTCTCTGTAAATTAGATGCTATTATATGAGCTGTTTCAGATTGGCATCTTGACATTAAGAGATATATTTTTAGAAGTAGCCAGGAAATCTGCTCTTTTACTTTGGAAACTGTAAGCAAAATTTTGCTATTTCAAAATGCATACGTTCATGAATGGCTAAACAAGACAATTTCCCCATGAACATGCCTCATTTATCAAATATCCTGGAGAATATGACCCTGCAATCCCTGTCACACAGCAGCCCCACTGACACCACTAAGGTCATTCTCAGATCTACAGGATTAGGCCTTTGCATTTGACAACAAACAAGCAAGCAAACAGCTATTTTATTCAGCTATACTGAATCCACTGCCCTTGAATACCATGAGTTTCCAACAGTGACCTTTGAATAAGCCCCCACTGCTGATCTGTCCTGACAATTTGGCAATAACCTCCAATCTCAGCATTTCAGAATTGCAAGAAGAGATTGAGAAGATGATCTGTTTCTCTGCAGTATGACAGGTTGGGATATTTATCTCCAAGAAGCAGCCCAGTTTAAGAAAAAGGCATATCTAAGAACAGCTGAGAAAGGGGTAAAGAAATAGTAAAAAGAGCCAACATCAAAAGGCAGTGGAGAACAAAAGGAAGAGAATTTGAGCTGCAGTCAGACACAGAAGTAGTGGTGCTGCTCCATCTAGTTATTGTTGGGCAGAAACTGTGGACGAGGGTGAAAGCAAAAGGCCATCTAGTTATGTTTGTTCCTGAGCAGAAACAGCCTGACACCACATCAGCAGCTACTGCTATAAGAAGTGGTAGCCAACCAAATTTTTTGTGTGTATGCATGCATGGTCTGCTGTACTCCCTTGCACCTGTTTATACAGGAATGTTTGCATGTAGGAAGATTGTAGTAATAGAACTAGGAATAACTGCTTTCCATCAAGTCTTCAAATACTTCTGAAAAAGTTAAGAGGGGACTACATAGTTCACATAACTCTCCAGGCAGCACATACTTCAGCTAATTAACATGCTCAGGTGACCTAGTACTGGTCTTGAACAAAGACCAGTAGGATAAACATGAGCAGATTTGTAAAACTCCAGTGTACCTAACATAAGAAAAATTCTCCGTACAGGCAATGAAGACATGAGAAATTATGAAGAGTACTTTGGAGTTCTTCTGCAAGTCACCGCCTGTGGAGCACATCTTCTGAAATGCCCCAAAGGTCATGAAGGACAGAAGCCAGCAGCATGCCCTAGCAGCACAGAAGGTTATGTAGAAACCCTGGGCTATAGTAACAGAAGAAGTCAGCAGATCAAGAGAAAGGATTATCCCTCTTTGCTAAATACTCATCAGATTCTATTTAGAATATTGTGTACAGTTTTTGCTCCTCAGTACAGGGAAAGCATCAGTAGACTGGAATGAGTTCAGCAGAGGGACATCAGAATGGTGAAGGCTAGAGCACTCACCCTGTGAGGAGAGGTTGAGGGAGAAAGGGTGGTTCAGCCCAAAGACAAGAAAGCTCTAGGCACATCTAGCAGAAGTCCCTCAGTGCCTATGAGGTTGTCCAGTCAACAGAGCCATGCTCCTTACAGTAGTGCACCGTGGGAACACACCAGGCAAGAGAATTTAGAGGCACAGACTGGATGCAAAGAATAAGCATTTTTACCCTGAGGAGAACAAGGTACTGAATGAACTTGACCAGGTAGGCTGTGCCTGGAGGTTTTCAACACCAGTAAACAGAGAAGCCTAATCTGATCACACAACTGACCCTGCTTGGAGCAGAGGTATGGAATAGAGACCTCCTGAGGTATCTCCCTGCCTCAACTATCCATCCTAAAATTTGCATGCGGTCCCTGCTCTCAATGCAGGGTTTTTTGTGTAGGTCCATAAATAATGTACTGAAAGCCAATAGGACTCTAGTTCCTCCTCCTCTCAGTGAATGACCACCTCCATGTAGTAGTCCAATTGCCCCTACAGCTGAAGTCTGCTCAGGCTGGCAGCTCCTCTTCCTTTGAATGCACAACCAGGTTTCTAGCCTAGTAACCAGGGCATCTTTTTGAAGCTCAAGCTGTGGATCTAGGAACAAAAGGGGTTCAGATCCAGGTCTCCCACTTCTCAGATAAGTGGTGGGCAGAAGCCCTGCCGTAGTGGTGAGCATGAACTGAGGGACTGAGTGAACTTTAAGCCTGCCTCAAAAACAAACCAAGCCATTCGTGAACAACAAAAATACCCAAGCTTGGAGTACTATCTTGCCTCAGCACCTGAAGGGAAGGCTACATTGGACTTAAGGGGGTCATCACTGCCAGATAACACCGTGCACAGGCAATCTGAAGAGCATTTGCAGCGGCAGGAGCCAGCGTTTCACCTAAGATGGACTTACAACCCTTTGCAGGCAACCCATAGCCTTCAGTGAGTGGGGGGAGGGGGGGAATTGTCAAATTTCAGTGCTTATGGCACAGCAGAGCTTTCAGAAAAAAAGAAAAATCTCGTACTTATATTTAGCAAGTGAGCAATGAAGCAAAATGGCACAGCAAATGCTGATGGTGGTGAGGCTGTGGGGGTGGGAGGGGAGGCGTGAAAACTGGCAAGAGCTTCAGAAGAGCAAGTTTTGGTATTTCAGAGGTAATGATGAGATGCTCTGCCGCAGGTACTGAAATTCCAGTATTTAAACATCATCTGAGCTTTCTCCCATCTCCCACCCCTCTGTCTTGTTTGAAAAATATTTACAAGGGGGTGAAAGGCAACCTTCAGACATGTGACCATAGCTGTGTATTGAGGCTTTCTATAAATATAGGTTTGCTGAAGCACTAAGCTAGTGCTGCTGCAGTATGGCACTATGGCTTCTGCTCAGCAAAAGCTATTTGTATTCTCATTTCAGACCCCTGCTAGTGTTGGCATCTGGCTCTCAGCTACATGACTTTTTTGCCCTCTACCTCTAGAACAGAGTAAAGCAAATACCCTCACGCCCAGCTTTGGCTGGAAAGAACAAAGTCTAGTTTCGTAGCTCAGACCCTCCTAATCACCAACAATACAGAGGTGATTTAAGAAGTCGGATGATTCCAGGCTATATTTGGGGTGCTGTAACTCATTTTGTGTTTAGTCATCACTCATTCTGTGTTTCTGGCTGGATCCACACAGAGTTCTCTGATGCATAATTTAAACAGGCAAGACAATTTGCATTTCCCCCTCACTCTTCCCAATTTTCACGTTACATGTGTTTTGATAGCTCTGTCACCTGCATGTGTGCAGTAGGCCCATTTAAAACCCAACTGATCTTGGATACTAGCATTTATATAACTACATTTATATTCACAGCTCTTCAGTGGTGGCAGGAGACTTAAAAAACAATTTAAAAAATAGGAGTTTCTGCCACAAAAACATTTCCTTTTTTCACCTTCTCAATACAGCAGAGTAGCAAGTCCAGTTTATCTTACAGAAAGAAACTCAGCTATCCAAAAGAAAGGGATTGGACAGATACAGGTGCTGGATGATTAAATGCAAATCATTTGTATTTAATGCCTGTAAGACTCAAAACAAAACAGCTGAAACTTCAAAAAAATCCACAGCTACAAATACACATAAAGCAGTAGCCAAAAAATACTGCTTTGCCTGCTTGCATCATCTTCCTCCTATATTTAGAAATCAAATTAAATCAACAAAACATGCAAGTGTTCAGGAGTTCTACAAAACCCCACTTTTATCTTCCCCTTCTTCTCTTCCATTTTGCCACTATTTGCTATGCTATTTTCTCTTTCATTTTTCTCCTTAAAAGTGTAAACAGAACTTATTTATATGCTCAGCTTGTTTATATGTAACAAGAAAACCACAGCTCTTTAGTGTAATTTGTTACTGAGCTTCTTCAACTTGCACATCGTGGGGTCACAATGCCTAAGTTGATCACCACGGAGATTTAGTTCACACTACATAGTATTGTGTGGTTCTGGATGTTCCTACCTGTGAAATAATCTCCTGTCAGATTTGGCAGCAAAAAATATTTCCAAATTCTATTTACCTAAAGGCCCGCTTGCTTTGGCATCTATGCAGATGGGCACTGGTGGTCTGGCTAATAGCCAAGGAGGAGATGGTTAACAAAAAATTATCTTTCCAAAAGCATCTGTTCTCGACACTCCTGGAAAGAGGCCTTCGGGCTACACAAACCTCAGATCTGACCCCATACAGCTGTTCTTCCACACCCTGAGGACATGTCACATTTAAAGAGCTTGCACCTAAACAATTAATTCCAAGAAAAGACTGATGAAATACATTTTTGAGTCAATGCACAGACTGTGAAAGATAAGCAGTTAAAAGACCTGCTCAAAAACTGATTAAGACATTGTGGATAGGCATGTACAAGAAGCAACAAAAGCAATGGAAGAAGGCTGGAAGCAAGTGAAGTGATGGAGACTTATTAATCTAGAACACTGTGATTCAATCAGGAAGAGCAGACTTACTAGTTAGAGTTGTTAAGTATTCCCTTCCAGCTTTTTATAAGATATTCTAATATACAACAGTTTATTTTGAAAAATTGAAGACAAGGTTTTAAGGATACCAGTACATTTCAGATTTTTTCATATAATTTTAATCTAGTGACAAAAATTCATAGAAAATAAGTCAGCTGAAAGAAGAGGAAATCATGAACACAAAAACCAGATGAAACAGTTCCACAAATTCAACCTTGAAATGAGATGCTTTTTTCTAGCTGTGAGAATAATTAGACATTGAAAGAGCTTATCTGGTAGGTGATAGACTCAGAGAGTGGAGTCTTTAGAGATTAAAAAATTACTCTGTCCAATGTGGTGCAAAAAAAAACCCCTAAAGTCCGTAATATGGAACCCCCTCCCAAAAAAAAAAACCCAAACAAAAAAACCACACCACAAAAAAACAAACAAAAAAAAAGAACAAAAAAACCCTCACAAAAGAACCAAAGCTTGATGATCAGAATTACCATAGAATTTGTGAACATACAGATGTCCCTATATATTCTTTCCTCCACTAACCATACAAGGGGCAGTTTCAGACATCTGTGAGACAACAGGAAAAATGCCTGCCCCTTCTCTCAAGGTTTTGACTGTGTTGCCAGACATGACTTCACAGCCTCCATAACCCTGCAGATACATCTGCCCTTGCTTCAGGCACCCATGAGCAGGAAGCAGGAAAGTCCATGTCACTGCGTAGACATAATCCAGAACTTCCATGTGGCACCTTCCTCTGCCAAGACAACCGGCTGCCTGAAGGCTGCAATGGGCACTTTAGGCTCCAAGTGAAGGGGGTGTTGGTTTGGGTTTTTTTTGGCAGACTTTAGCATAATTCTCCTTCACACACAATCTGCATATGCCATCTCACCAGCTTTCCTGCCATTTTGCAAGTCCTGAACACTAGAAGCAGTCATATTTGCTCCCTGCCTGCAAGTGTGTTTACAGAGACCAAACTATAACAGGCTAATAAAAGCATCATTGGACACAGATTAGGTCATCTGAAAGAAACTAGGCAGCTTAAAGCTCAGAAGCAGACAGGCAAGTCAATTTATAGGGTTTTGTAATTCAGGACCTGAAAAGCCCTTACAAACTGCAGGTTTGCTTTTCACTATACCTTTCCTACAAATCATGAGCAGAGTAACAGAAGGGAAGCACAGAGCTGTACTTATGAATCATTCTACTGTTCTATTGCATCTCTATTTGTATTTAACATATGACATTAAGGCCTTTTGAGAGTGTCTAGAATCACAGAGCAAATGACAATAATGTCTTATCAAACAGTCTCCCAAGTACAAATAACATTTCATACAAGTCTTCCCATAGCATACATTTACATAACTTTAGAAAAAGCCCACGACAATTTACCTGCCTCACACTGTTCTTGAAAACAGTAAAAATCTATTCAAGACTCTCAGGAAAATGAGTGAGTATGTGAAAGATTAACATGCTGTGAAGCAACCGTTATCCTGTAGCTATTGGAGACCTAAAGATATATTTAGCCTCATAGAATTGTGGGGTATTTTTTTCACTGCTTTGGAGAAGGACCATTGTCAGGTCCAGGTTTGGCATTTACCACAGAAGCAGACAAAAGTTACCTTAAGGCTCCAATTTATTTTCACTGTGTATCCCTCAGCACATCCCCAAGCAAGGGCAGAGGCTGGAAAGTCTTGTGTGGCTATTGAGTGATACTACTGACACTCACCCTTCGTTTCAGCAAGGTCTTACTGGATGCAGCAAACCACTTTTGTGGTAATAATAATAGAAAGCTCTTTAAAACAGAAGCTAATTATCTTGCACCAGCTCTAAGTGTTACAGGGATACTTACCATTTAACCATGTTTGACACTGGGACATCTTATCACATTAACATTCAGGCTTACATCCACCTTAATTTTCATAGCCCCTCTAGGCTATGCTGCTGCTGGAGCACTGGACAGTCTTTCCACAGCAAGAAGTCAGCTTTGACACTATTTCAGCTTCAGAAGACTCATGACAGAGCTCTTGGGACGCTATCCTAGGCAAGAGGCCCACAAGGGAACCCCAAGATCAGGAAGACTAAACACATGGGGTGAGGAAGAGGGACACTTTGCCATGCTGGGCAGACCCCCTCCTCTAGGA
Source organism: Psilopsiagon aymara (assembly GCA_024733675.1). Taxonomy (NCBI): domain Eukaryota; kingdom Metazoa; phylum Chordata; class Aves; order Psittaciformes; family Psittacidae; genus Psilopsiagon; species Psilopsiagon aymara. Next base: position 26,985 of record JANRGW010041884.1, on the reverse strand, counting down.
TGCCTCTGTTCTCCCATTCAAAGTCACTTATGTAGGCACTGGTAAGCCTGAGCTCCCACCCTTCAAGGACTGACCACCTCTTCACAGCAGAGATACAACATGCTTTTTATTGACACTCTTTCTCAAGCCTCTATTTATCCAGCTCACTGATCTCCAAAAACTTAAAAAGAAAAATAATCAAAGAGCTTGAACAATTTGTTCAATCTGTCCCCAAGTCTGTGTGTTTACATCCCAGCCCCACAGCAAAACACCATTTGTCTTCCCTTCAATGAGAAGAAGCACCATCGTAGGCTGCAAGATAAAGTCTCCTTTAAGTTCTTTCTTAAGGGGAGGAAGAAGCTGAAAAAACCTGGCAGATGTTAGCAATGAGGTCTGCTGACCAGCAAGTCATTCTTTCCTGACAGCCACACAGCAGAGCAGGCAGCTTCAGTGGATTAGGTTGCATCAATTGATTTGGCGCCTACCTCCACTCCTGCCTTTGGCTCGCCCTCAGTGGCATGGAGAATATGGGGAAGTTTTAGTCATTGCTATCCTCCTGTGGTTTATTTTTAGTTTTTAAGTAAGTGATTACAGAACCATAAAATAGTTAAGGCTGGAAAGGTCCTTAAGGTCATCTAGTTCCAACCCCCCTGCAGGGGGGATGCCTCACACTAGACCATGCCACCCAAGGCTATGTCCAGCCTGGCCTTGAACACTGCCAGGGATGGAGCACTTACCACTTCTTTGGGCAACCCATTCCAGTGCGTCACCACCCTCACAGCAAAGAGCTTCCTCTTTACATCTAACCTGAACTCCCCTTGTTTAAGTTTAACCCCTTTACTCCTTGTCCTATCACTGCAATCACTGATGAAGAGAAGTGATACCCAGGACACTGTTGCAAACAAGTTTTTACCAAGAATACAAGAACTACGAATAGTCACCAGCAATTTGGGTAGATCTTCCTTCTAACTCACAGCTGCTGTAAGTTGCATACTTTTGTAGCTTCTGCAAGAAATATTTCCAGCTATTTTGCAATTCTAAGCACTGATCTGTGAGTGAAAAATGCACAGAATATCAAACAGTTCTTACCTGTCTTTAGTTTTCATGCAGTATAAAGTTTCCCATCTTCCAAAAACAGGAGGGATTTCTATTTAACGATTATGGTTATTGAAGATTAGGTGCGAGTTAAGTTAAAAGATCTCTTTGGCTTCCAATTTAGCTATTTGCTCAGTTGCTTTTTATCACCTCAGAAACTGGCCCAGAATCTAGATAAAGTTTCAGTTTAATCTTTTTTACTGCTGTAACCAGTAATGTTATTGTCTCATCACAGGATGGTTTCATTTCGTGCATCTTTCTTCCATCCTCAAAGGGCTGCTACTGAGAATTGTCCCACTTGCTGGCTATGGATCACGTCCTTTCGTTATTCCTGTAGTGGTTTTTAAATGGCCACAGCCTGGTTCCCTGAGTGGTCTTGACCTGGTCAGGAATTTTAATTCTGCCTTTTTTTCCCCTCCCTGCAGTCACTGGGGCCTTGGCACCAGAATGTAGTCTCTTCAGAGTAACCCCCTTTACAACTTTGTGGCTTATTGTGAACCTGGTGAATTGAAAGTGGTAGGTCAAAGACAGAACAAACAGAATTTCAAACCCTGGTTTTGACCTTGAAAATTAGAAACTGCCCTTGTCAGACCAGAGTCACTGCTGATAGCAGCAACAGCCACATCTCCTTGGCACTTTGTAGAGAAAAACAAAGAGGTGACACTTATCATATAAGTACTCATTCGTTACGGATTTTCTTCTCTGGCTGATCAACAATCTAGTCAGATGTGCCTGCTAACATTTGCAGTTTACTGAATATTTTCTGTTAAAGAAAGATCCTGAAAGTAATAGATCAATCCAAATTCTTTACCTCTAACTGCACTGTTATCCACCTGTTGGATGAAGACTTCTGTTTTGCAATAGTTTGTCAGAATCTGATACTTTTCCATGAACAAGGGTTAAAGCAAGTGGATTGGAGACCTCCTGTACAAGTTATCCAAGCCAGAACATAAAAGTAATTAAGATCTGTAATAAAAGCTTTTTCTGCTGTTCTGAGTTCACAAGATGAAGAAGAGAAACAAAACCCACTTGGATCAGATATTTTCCCATTAGTCTAACACAGAACAACTCACTCTGGGTAGTTACATGTGAATTGTGTCCAGTAAATGGTACTTTCTCTCACAAATCCCTAGGTGCAAATGTTTGAGTGATCATTAGGCATGGACGTGGCCAAGATTTTTTCTAATCACAAGTCTAAATTGTCTGCTGGTTCATGTTTTCACTAAGCACATGAAGTCAGTCAACATCACTTGCAAACATGCTTATTAGGTTTGCTCCGTTGTCTAATGAACATCAGCTGATGCAGAATCAACAAAAAGCTTTCTCTAGACATTTTAGGCCTTACTTCAAATTCAGATCCCACAGCTTGTGTTCTACTTACTGGCTTGTATTAAAAAGATGTAATTAAAGCTCAGGCAAATAGCAGTTCATATTTATTTCCATATCAAATTCTTACACTGCTTGCTAAAACACATCTACTAAACAGTCCAGAATATTGTATGATTAGGGATTGGATATTCTTGATTTGTCAGACAAGTACCTAAGAGATTCAAACTTTCAGCAGGTCTGGGCTGTACTGGGTTCAGCAGTAGCAATCATTTTTCTCCTCAGTAGCTGGTGCAGCGCTGTGTTTTTGACTTTCGGCCTGGGAACAGCGCTGATAACTCCCATGTTTTCTGTTACTGCTTAGAATGTTTTGGTTTGACCAAGGACTTTCTGAGCCTCATGCTCTGCCAGGGAGGAGGGGAAGCCGGGAGGAAGCTGAGACAGAACACCTGACCCAAACTGACCAAAGAGGTATTCCATACCACAGCACGTCATGCCTAGGATGTAAAACGGAGGGCAGAGACACGGAAGGGTGGGGGTTCACTGCTGGGTCAGGCTTGGTATTGGGTGGTGAGCTGTTGTATTCTCTTTCCTTGTATTTCTCTTATTATTATTATTGGCGGTAGCAGCAGTGGTTTGTGTTATACCTGGGTTACTGGACTGCTCTTACCTCAACCTGTGGGAGTTGTATTCTTTTGATTCTCCTCCCCATCCCTCCGGGAGCTGGGAAGAACAAAGAGGGGTGAGTGAGTGAGCAAACTGCGTGGCTGAGAGGCTTAAACCATGACATGGGCCCAGACCCTATCAACATTATTATTATTTTAGTTTATGCCAAGGAGCCATCACTTCCTTACACAACTATTTTTCCTGAAAACCAGTGACAGGACACAGCCAGGGACTTGACGTCACCAGCTGGGGTCAATATTAGCATGTTATTTGCTTGAAAGTTCAACAAAGAAAGTCTCCAGGTCCAACATGAAGATATCAAACTCTGTGTGCAGTCACAAGGACTCCAAGGATTCCTTAATGAGAGTCCAGCTGGAAAAGCCTGGAAGGCCTGAGAGGAGATGATCTGAACTCCATTTCTGACCAGATCTTCATGTGCATCGTTCCATTGGTAAGATCCTCTATTTGCCTGCTGTTGGATTCGCAACACCCTCTTCAGTGCCTTTGCCTTTCTCTGGATGCACTGCCACTAGTGCCCATACAGTTCCCACTTCTCCATGGTCCCTGCTCATTGCCCCATCTACTCATTAAAGCTAAGACAAAATGATGCATCACCAATCTACTCCCTCTCAAGCTTCTTAACCACTCCTGTGTGAAACAATTCTATCCTCAGTTTTCATTCCTTCCTCCTTTCTTACCCTCTACCACCTCCTGATCCTCTTTATTTCTGCTCTTTGCTGTTTTCCACTACTTACTGCACTTCAGCTCTGCTCCTTACTTCTCACACACCCTCTGGAACCTGCTGGATTTTAACAATTTTCAGCTCAGCTGAACATCAGCTAAACATTGGTGGGGGGTGGGGAGCGAGAATCCAAACAAACCACAAACCAGTCTGTGTTCTGTTGACACTGTCACAACAGCTCTTCAACCACAGGGTTCTCCCTGTGCCTGAAAGACGCATGCAGTCACATACAAGACTGATGAGTACACAGGGACTAGAGACAATATTCTGGGAATTCAGAATGTGATCATAAACACACATACATCCTAGAATATATAAAATATTTTTTTGTTTAACAAGCCCAGGCAAAAGCAAAACCCTTGGTTCTCTTTCAAAAGGCGCCTTCTGACAGATTTGAAATCCCTGCACCAAGCCAGAAGAACAGAATCACACTGAAGAAATAGAGAGTCCCTCCATTAAAAACAACAAAAAAAACCTCAAACAGAAAACCAAAACAAAACCACCAAAACCAAAAAGAAAACCACCAAAACCCACAACATGACAAAAGAAAAAAACAACCAACCCACCTTACATGTTTCTCCCCTATAGCTTTGTCTGCTAACATGGTTCTGCTATTTCACAAATTAACCAAAGTCGCTGTGAGAGGGAAGGAAGATCTTAACTTAAATAATTAACAAATAGGAAAATAATAAGTAATAGACAACAGTATCTCTGACTGAAAAGTGCTTTATAGCCCTCACAAAAAGCGCAGTATAATTTCACTTAACATTGCCTCAGCAAACAAAGATTTTGCTGTAGCTAAATCCAAGAGATGCAATATAACAAAGAGGAAGGTTAACACAACATGAATTCATAGTCAGTATTAATTCTTCATATGTATCCTTCTGGAGAGGTCCTTTAAAACAGAAATTGAACATCCCTGTTTCGCTCCTGCTGCAATTGTAAACCAGAAAATAGAATTTATTCTCCTACCAGAGCACACAATTACCTATATCAGTCTCAGGTGCATTAACAGGGGAAAAAATGCTTTCAAATGGTGAAAAAACCACCAATGACATAAATATAAATGAATCAGTAAAACTGTATAATCAGTTGCATTCATGACCTTTTTATAATTACAGACAGTGCCCTGGAGGGCAGTCACAAAGAAGTAAATACATTTTTGACTGTCATATGGGTTATATATTGCTAGCTGGAGTGTGAGCAGCATTCTAAGATGAAAGCCAATACAGAACAACTTAAGCTTTTTACGCCTCTCTTTCACGCGTACTTGAGCTGTATATAATCAGGGACATCCATCTTAGAAAAACATTCTTCCAACACACTGAGATTACTGCTGCATGGAAGATTTTTCAATCCCATTTCACTTATAGCTCTTGACAATGTTGGTGACAGCCATGTCAGAGCATTAGGTAAAATTGTGAAAATTAATTACATGCTATTTGTTTAACTTCTTTTATCATCTGTCTTGCTGCTTCAGTTTGAGAAGTTATTGCCTCATCTACATCATATTCCCCTCTCACTGTTTGTTACTTAGCCCCACATTTGCATTAAGCCTTATCTCCTTTTCTTCAGGAAACGAACAAATTTAAACAAATTGAAAACTCTTAGAGTGTTTGTGCTCCATTAAAACTTAATTCTGCTTTTATTCCTGAATTAGGGTGTTGATAGATTCATTCATATTAAATAGAACTTGAATCTCTGAAGTCCCTTTCTCTTTAATGAAACTAACAGAAAGACTATGGTATTCATTGTGAGCAGGGGTATTGCTTTCCAGTCCTATTATTTAATTCTGCTTTATTACAGGTGTTCAAAATTGTACGCTGTCCTATAGCTCCCTGTTCAGCTTTCATTAGCTGCACTTCCACAGAACAGAACAGAGCAATAAGTGCAAGGAACACAGTTATTTAGGAGGGGAGAGGCAGATGAGAAGTGTTGTTCTCCCTCACTGTTAGAACTTATTTTTTTGGCTGAAATACTCCTTTTACCATGGAGGTTATTTTTAGACCCCACATACAGGTCCAATAGTTACCGTAAGACAAGGTGCAATACTGGCATGCTTGGCAATATCTGTTAGTGGGATTTGCTACTAATAAGATCCCTCAAAAAAGCCCCAAAGCAGAACATCACTGAAATGTTGTCAGTACACCAGGTGCCAGTTATAAAAAGCCAACAAGTATCTACTAGCACACCTCAGCTCCACTACTTCTGTTTCCATCTCAAGAAGCTGAGTCCCAGTAAGACCAGGAGCAACAAATAGCCGAATCACATTAAACGTATCATTTAATACCTTTATGGATCAAGTTGTCTTTTTAAATGACTTCAGTTCTTTATTTGAAGGAGTGATATCACTTTGCAGAAAGAAAGCCTTGGTCTCTAAAGCCCTGCAACACCAAACTGTTCCCTTTGCTCATCTTAGTCAGGGAGGAGAGTCACTAAGTAATGAATCCTTCCCCTCTTATAGCAAAGGTGTACTCAAAGCAAACCCACATGTGAAAAGACTCCCTTTCTGGGATCAGCTTCTGCAGATTTGCTCTAGGGTCACTGGGGTCTTGGGGTGTGTATGGGGGTTGATTTTTGCATCTGTCAGCACCTGAATTTGTACCAGCCCTCTGACACCTCCCTTACCACATTTCCTTCTGCAGGTTTCTCACAGCAGTATGTGACAGGGCAAATCAGGCTGTGTATTCTGCTGAGAACAAAAGAGATGCGTGTGGCAGTCAAGGACCAGATCTTGATTGCCATACATCTTTTCTTTGAACAAGGCTTTGACAGGAAAAGCACAAAGCACTTTTAGCAGAGCAGCTCAGTCTAGAAGAGGCCTGATTAAGCCAGCAACCCTTGCAATGGTGTGAGTTTCTGCTGTGCTGTACCATAACACTTACTGGGCAGGGTTTGACTGTGCTTTGCTGCCTAGCAGAGGTGTGTGAGGACACTTCAGCCCCAAGAGAGTAAATCCTGCTGGCAATCTGGAGCTTTTAGAGGTTCTCTGAAATATTTAGTGAAGTAAGCGTTCACCTGAACATGGAAGCATTAAGTGCTGCTTTCCCTCTGGACAGGTGGTGGCAAAAGCAAGGGAAAAGGTAAGTGAAAAAAAGAAAAATTAGGATTAACTGTGGCCTTGCCAGGGGAAAGCTCTCTGGATTTCAGCCCCATCACTCCTGCCTATTCTGTAACTTGCAAGCTTACAGCTGTCCTGATCTGATGCAAGTAATGACATACCTGAAAGGGAGAAGCCTGCAGGTCCAGGCTCTTTTTCCTTGAAAGCAAACAGCAGGAAATGCTGATAGGATAACTCAACTAAGTCCATAAACAGACAAGTCCACAAACAGACAAGTCCACAACTCTCACCACTACAGCATTCAGATTACACAGTCACATTGACTGCTGCGGCAACGTTCACAAAATAGTTTACTTTTCTACATGAAGAATCATAACTGAGCCCATAATTATTTATTGCCTCATGGCTACCTCCAAGAGAGCTGAAGAGGTCAGGAGTGTTTAGCAGTTGTGTAACATGCAGAAGGAAAGCCAGCTGCACTGCCATAGGCTGTGGACTAAACGACCTGTAACTCCTGAGTTACAGGTAACAAATAAGCATAAAAGCAACTAAATCACTCAGAAACCCATTAAAAATGAAGTCCCACAATCCTACCTGATAGAAGCAATGAATTGTCTGGTTTGGGTTAAGGTAATTTAAATAATAATTACATTTTGAGCAAAGTCTGCCAAGTGACAAATGCAAAGCATATATCACAACTGGGTTTGTTCAACAGCAGTAGGAAGCTTCCCTCTTGGAAAAGAGGAGAAAGCCTAATTCTCCAATAAAGACAAACTAGAAATCTTTCTTGTAGTGAGGTCAAAATGCTATCCTTCTATCCTTATTTTAACAGGCTTTCTGAGATATGTTTTCTTTTGAATTCATCTATCTTCAAAAAGCTCTCTTCTCCCCAGGTGAACCTTTCACTTCCTTCCACTCCAGTTTCTGCAAGCACTTGCAGCCAGACACGGAGTAGCTTCCCACCCTTTAATGTGGTCAGCAGCTATCAGGACAAGGAAGATGGGAATGTGAATATTCACCTAGCTGCAGCTGGCAATGCCTGGTAGGTAACTGCTTGCTTCCCAGTTTTCAGGCAAAGTCCCCACACCTTTCCTTTCTCCCCTCACTACACTGCTGGATACACATGTAGATGAGCATCCTCGCATTACCTTAAGCAACCCAAAGTTAGTTACCACATACCTGTACTCTGAATTATAGGGCATTGACTTTTCTTTACAAAAGAGAAGTATTCAGTCACATCTCAAGTGAGAGGTGGGGGGAAGTAGTGTTCCTCCTGTCAAAGGGTCAGACTGTGAATTATCAGGTACATTTCAACAGCTTGAACACTAATCCAGAAAGATTTACAGAGAAGAGCTGCTGCAACTACAGAGAAGCTGAAGGGATTTCAGTGTAACATACACTTTGCTTTTGGTTACCTTTGTTATTGAACCCTTTATCTGTGCACAAACTCAACAGACAATCCACAGACAAATCCCCAGTGCAATATTTAAAGGCAGATGGTGTAAATAATGCATAACAACCGATGGAGCCTCTGGACAGCACAGAGGTGATTCAAGTTACACATTCTCAGACTTCACCCAATGTGGTGCACAGATTCCAATCGCAATTGCTGTACTGAAGTATTTGTGACGCTTCACTGCCACCAAGAGCTTCGAAAGCCCTATTGTGCTATTTATCTTTTGAAACAGGACTTTGTCCTGACTTCAGGGGAGAAGACACTGAAAAACAATAATGAGCAAATGTTCATTTTCATGGCAAGTTTTCCTCTCGGCCCATTATAAATTTTCATTACACAGGGAAGCAAGTGTTTCACTGCTAGGACTTCTTTCCTTGTTTCTATTTAATGCCAGTGACTCTTATTTCTGGTGCAAAGACACTTACAATTAAAGTGAACTAAAACTTCAAGGAACAGGTAGCGAGAACATGGGATGCTACTCTTTTCAGGAGCAGAGATCTCATTAGCAGAAATTGGATGGAGTAATGAAAGTCAGAAGACAAAGGGGAACATTTGCACTGAAGTATATCAAGATGCTTTCTAGCAAGTCCTACCCAAAGTCAATAGATGCTTTATGAAAATACCTTTACATTTTGCAGCATGAGGATCTCTGATCCTAAATACACATCCAACAGGTTTTGCAAGACACCATAATCTTTCACCTGCAACTGTAGCAGGCTGCAGCAGCAGAAGATTGCACTCTTACTTTCTCACCCATTACTCAGGTCTGTCATTTCTCCTCATTCACCTATGTGAGATGAAGGAGCTGAAGTTGCCCCCAGCAGGTCTAGTCTGGTCCAGTTCAGTCCACTACTCCACCACCAGTCATTATATAGACCCCTTGAAATGCAGTCAGGTGACAAAGCACTATAGCACTATATAAAATCAAACCCTTTACAGCTGCTGATTTTGAGTTCTACTTTCCAAAGAGCAAGTATTCGGTACTGGCTAAGGTGTTAAGTGCAAAGAAATCAATGTGTCAGTTCTCCCTTTTGATGCTATCTGGGCTCTTCAACATTAAAAACCAAAAGCAATACCACCAAACCAACCAAAACCCAAAGCCACAATACAACCCTTCTGTTTCTTTCTAGACCTTCATTTGAATATATGAACCATGATACCTCAAACAAGTGTTTTATTGGAAAAGATTGTGTTCTTTAGAATTTTAGCATGTTTCTACAACCACCAATACACAAAGCTACTAAAATAATTCTGCTTTCTCATATGTACTATTGCTTCCTGTGATATTCACACTGCTTTTGAAATCTTGTGGCACAGAACACAATAAATCACTTAAATTTAGACCCTAATTACACATTTCCAGAGCAAGTAGCAATCATTTAGATGAAATTTTCATTCTATTATTTTCTCTTATTTTATTAACTCTTAACAATTCAACCTGGTGATTTCCTCCCTACTTAAGGATTTATATGAGCCACATTTACACAATCTAGGGTTTGGAATAACTCAAATGATTCCATATTTCTCATGTGTCACAAACACAACAAGTGGAAGCAACTTTTTATGCTATTTGATTAACCACAAGTCAAGCAGTTGCCAGTTGCAGAAAGGATAACAGTAATAAACCACAAAGTGCATATAAGACCATCATCATTTTCATATGTTAGAACAGTGCCTGAGCGCAAACATGTAATAGAAAGTCATTGTCTGGTAAGACACAAACAACTCAGCCCTTATCCTTGCAAAGGTATTAGGTTCCAAATGCATGAGATCAACAGAGAAAGCAGATAGAAAAGTAGAACAAAGATAAAACAAGAAGAGTATAAGATTAGAGGCTGGGTTTGTTTTGTTGTTGCTCTGGTTCTTGCTGTTTCAACTTTTAGTCCAGGGCTTACTTGGAAAAGCAGGGAGACAGCCCAATGAAAGGAAGGAAAGTAAGGGAATTAACTAGAAGATGGGAATTAGCTCAAAGTCAGCACAAGTCAAAAAGTCCCTCTCAAAAAGCCACCCAACTACACAGGGCAGAGAAACTCCAACAACCACAGATGCTCCAAGCCCACTAATGGCAATAACAGTAGCTTTTCCTGATAATTTCTGCTTCTTAATTCCTCAGGATGTGGCTTCTCCCTAGATTGTCCCAAACTTTGAAATCTAACACAGCTCAGATCAAAACAAAAGCCAAACCTCTCAGTAGACCTGCAACCTGCTGTCTTGTAGCTGGGGGTGGTAGGGAGATGAGTGGTGCCAGCTGGAACTTGCCTCACCTAAGGTACATGAAGTAAGTTTGCACACTTGCTTTCCCATCCTTCACAGGTGGGTGTACAGCTTGTCATGCTTACTAAGGGAACTATTGAGAATAATTCAGTGTAGATTTGTTATAGAAATACTGCAACAATAATGTCAAGTGATGAAGTTATGCTTCACTAGCGCAACACACAAAGAACATCATTGCAATGTTCCTTCTCTTTTACTTTGCTTTCCGGGTTCATAAACTGGTGGATTGAAGTGTACCAGGGGTTACTAGGTAGTGCAAAGGGGAGAACAAGAGTAGATGCGTGTGCATGTCAAGAGATGGATAGCATGATAATTGCAGTAATACCTAGATTGTGATGCTGAAAACACTGTGGGGAAAACAAACACAAGTCCTGAGCTCTGAAGTGTGATTCTTCTACTTTCCAGTGAGGAGCAGAAAGCAATTTGATGAGATTTGCTGCTCTAGTAAAAAAGAGGCTGTCTAACAAAGCTGTGGCTGCAGCATGCCTAGCTGTTTAGCCTACAGGTAAGGCAGAGCTAAAACCTTCCAGGTTGAGCTCCATCAAGCTGTCAAGTAGCACAAAGTCATCAGGTTGCCTCAATACCCAGGGGTCATATTCATGTGGTGTGCTTGCTCCTGTGACTTTAGCTGGTATCCGAGGGATAGCTCTGCTTGCTGCTTTTGGACCTCAGATGGTCTCTTCCCCAGCAGTGGGGAGAGTCTGTGTCAGAAAGCAGGTTGGGCAGCACTGCAAGGTGCTGCAGCCACCACCGATAAAAGCATCAATGGAAGCATGACAGGAATAGAATCAGAGTCACAGCTGGGAGGAAAAAGTGCTCAAGGTGGCAACAGTGTCAGTTTGGGCAGGGCTATGGGACTGGGAGGCAGGTGAAATGTACATTATGCAACAGGGAAATGAGGCTTCATGAGGCCATCACTTTCCTAAGGAAGTGATAATTGTCACATAAACCACTTGGGCTTTCCTCCAGCTGAAATTACAACCTCAGAATGTGATTACTTGCCGATAATGGGCTGTATCTTCATTTGCTGTAAATCTGCATGGCTCTGTGAATGCCAGAGCAGTGACACTGATTTAAACCAGATAAGTGCCTGTCCCTGAACATCCCACAAACACAGACTAGAGAGGTATCCTCTGCCTGCTGGATTTATGGGTATGCTGTGTTAGCACGGATGGGCTAGTCCTTACAATTAGCCCCTTGGCATGGTCCTGATGTTCTGAGTCTGGAGCCAGCTCAGCCATGCCTGAGATATACAGCTTGCATGCTTAGCCCTGACCAGAGTTCCCTGCTTGCACATGTCCATGCAAGGAGGCAGGGATTCCTCATCCTGTTGCCCCACTGGGATACAGCTGAGGCAGGTGCTCAGTCTTAGGGCTGGGAAATGCCCTGGCTCCCTCCATGGCACTGCTCTCCCAAGACAGAGGAGCATCCCTGCCAAGCACAGGTTTCATCAGTGGAGAGCCAAAGTGGCCCAGAGGACTAGTGCACAGCACTCCATGGCACATGCATCCTCACCCAGTCTGGTCATTAGTAAGCATAAGAGAACACGTTAGACCTTGCCTACTAAATTACAGTTTCCCTAGCTATTTTTTACCTCAGGGTTCTCTGCAAAAAGCCCATTTGGCACTGTATCTCTACAGTGCCTATTTACATAATTGAAAGTGGCTTCTGTTGTAACCCATAACGTAGGCTTTTTCTTGTGGTAGAAGGAGGTTGAAATGCACACATTGCTTTTGAAATCTGTCTCTGAACATTTCTTTTAGCAGCAACTGCAGATCACATCTCATAAACAGCCACATTTTTAAATGCGAGTTTCACATTTGTTAATTCTAATCTAATTATTTATAGAACTGCCCTTTTCTTGTGATCCATATTCTTCTCAAACCTTAGTGGTTTCTTGCTGTGAAAAATGATTCATGCTGGGCTGAATGTATTATGGTAGATGCATATTTGTTCATTGCTATGCATTTTCTGATCAAGAAGAATGACTCTGGAAATGGTTCCCGAGAAACTGCTCTCATGAAGAATTCTGAGGGTGGGCTACTCCAGTCCCCAAATGTTAAGGATGCTCCTGAAGTTAATTGGAAGTGCTTGCAGAAGTGTAAGCAAAAGTCCTTACACATCTTCTAGTAAATATTTATAGCATCCATTTTCTCCATATTTTGCAATAGGTGCTTTAAGGCTCTTATCCTCATGGAAGATTAGCTGGTTTCATTTACAGAGTTGAATTTAATTGTAGTGGTTGGATGGACCCACATAGGTTTAAGCTCACAGTCAAAACAAGAACTGGAAAGTTCAAATGTTTGTGCGAACATCTACCAAATCCATCTGGTCCTTGAAACCAGCTGCAAACCAGGTTGCCAATGGGACTGAAGCTATAGTCCTTCCACAAAAGGGTGTAAGTGCAAAGGAAAAGAAGCTGTTGGAAAGGGAATTGACCCCAGTTTTGGTGAGCTTAAGGAGCATCATTCAAATCTGGTTTACTGCAGGACCACACCAGTCTGCAGATGGTCAGAAAAACGTGCAGCATTCAGACTGCCCTTTTCCCCATTTCACATGCAATAATTCTGGGACCAAAATGCAGCTGCTAAGCAAATGTGCAGGCGCAGCTGATGTCAGGCTGTGTGCCTCAACACATAGGCTGGCTCCAGGCGCCCTGCTCTTATCTGCTGACTTCTTGTCAAGCACATTCCTGTCCCATAGCTGCAGAGCAAAATCTCACTGTCGGTGGTGCTGAAGTTGCTCATTGCTCCCACAGATCTCAGGAAGGCTGCAAATAGCAGAAAGCTCAGTGTGCCTCAGCACCAAGGGAGGGCTTTGCTGCCCCTCTTTACTCAAGCTCCCCACTCTTTGAAATTCTCTACAGCAAATTTTTGATAGCCCTATTCAAAGTGAAAGCTTCTGACCAGTGGGGATTTTTCCTTTTAAGATGCATTTTTATCTTGGAGTGGAGAAAGAGAAAATTTTTGCACTATTGAGAAAGTCCTAACCTGTGTATTTTTAAAGATGGTGTTGCTTGTTACATGAAAACACTCAGGCAATACATATTAACATGTTAATTATGATTCAACAAGTTTTCCACAACAGCCTAAAATGAATGTTAATTTGTTTGGGTAAGTTTTGTTAAGAACTACTGTACCATGGTTAATGGAAAACAGATCATTGCCAGAAGGGTTTGCTTTGTCAAGTGTCATCCTAACTGATGACAAGCAGCCACGCAGGGAGCACTGAGCTGGGAGCAGGTTAAGGTTTTTCCTCCCATCGTTGAGATGGGTTAGATGACCCCACCACCCTGCAAACAACAAAAAAGGAGCATTGTAAGATGGTTGTGTTTCTATCAATAAATGGACTCATTAGTGTCGCAAGAGGACTTGGCCTCCTGTTTACCTCGATAGTCATGGAATACTGAATTTGTGTCATTTCTGATTTCTCCCTTCCACATCGCAGCTGCTCAATGTAGACATTTTTTCACGGGCAATTAAAGGACCTAAGACAGGAGTAGGAGTGAGAGGGAAGATGCTATGTGTTAATTAGATGTTTTGCAAGTAATTGACCCAGTCATGCAAAGGGAATAGCTGAGATTTGTTGTTGCTGTTGCTGTTTTCACTGCTCACAAATCTGAAGCAGTTTTACAATTAATTGACTTAAAGCTTATACCAGACATGTGGAGTTTCAGTAATCGAAGGGGTTTGGGGTAGAATAAAGGACCCACTTCTTAACTATATCTAAAATATTCTACATCAAAGCAATACTTGACATTGTTTTCTGGAATGAGGAGTATAAACATATATATAAATATAAAAACTATTTTTACAATGACTCAAACATAGTTAACATTTTGGTGATTTTACCCCAATAATACATTAGTAAACCATAAAATTAAAAAAAAAAAAAAATAATGTGACCATAAAAAATTGTCCCAGTTGGGATATTAATCATTACCCTTACATGTTTTCATAAATTTAATGAGGAATAATAATAAAAGGATAACTTTTTCTTAAATAAAAGTAGATTGGTGCTATCAAGCCATGTGTGTATCTGCCGTACTTGTCTTTTCTTCCGCAGCCTTTGAACGCTGCTGAACAGCTTCAAGGAGGCAGCTAGCTGAGGTACAAGGCTGATGCTCAGGAACATGGATGCCTGACAGAAGAGAGATCTTGTCAGTGGGCTCACTGAAAGAGACCATGAAAGAAACCAGGTAGGAAAAACAGTGCAGAAAAACAGATTTCATCACAGATTCTACACGCAGCAGGGGGTGCTGTGCTCATCCTGGTGGGTTCTGTGCTTCAGAGCTGAGCTGCTCTACTCTCTAGGCGAACTCAGGAATATTAACGTTGATTGAAACAATCACAGAAGAAACAGTGAAGCATGTCAAAATGATCCATGTCTTCCATGTCATGCCTGTAAGCGTGACTTCTGCTTGGGCAGTAAGGCTCTTTCAACAATAGAAAGGGGCCAGCTTTGTGTTAGCAACTAGTGTGAGCAGAGAGGCTAGAGAATGAACAAACAGAATTAGTGGGTTTGCCATCAGATATTTAGCTTAGATTAGAAAAGGTGTTAGGAGAGATTAGCTGAGGATGGGCTTGGAGATAGTGATAGGGGTCAGTAGGGACATTAGAGGGCACTCAGGGACAAGACTTTCTGCCCTGCGGCTTTCCCCAGGCTGAGAGGAAGGTTTGTGTCAGGTATCACTGGGTGCATGGCAGGGGGAGGTGGAGGACATAGCAAGAAGGTGACCGTGTTACTGTGGGGTGTGAGTGACCGTTACTACTGTGCTCCTGTAAATGGCTCTTCCATCCCTAGAAACCAGCTGGTCTGATGCCTTGAGGATCCTGGGGCAGTCTAACATGGAGAGGAAGCCTCCACAGCTGCAGTTTGCACGGTCTTTAAAAAGGTGTCCCACAAAAAGCTACTATGGGAAATAAGGCTCAACAGACTGGAAAGTAAAATGCTTTTACAAACCAAGGAAAATGAAAATTGAGAGAGTAAATTTTAGCAGCCTTGGCACTGCCCTGGGCATATGTTGAGTATAAATTCCAAGGGGACAAAGGTGATAAACTGAACAGGGAGTATCAAAGATGTGCCATAACTGCTTTTTCCAAATATCCATGAGGGAATATCGAAGCTGTGCCATCTGCTCTTTCAAAAAATGCCAATACTGCAGTGAGTGTCCACAGGACTGTAGAGTCACTTTGTTCAAGTGTCTTCCCAAAACAAAGGGGTACCCAGAAGGCAACAGCTCTGAGCTTCAGCAGCTCTGGAGGGAATGCAGCCCTGCCGCAGTGTCATGGTATCCCCTGTACCACACATTTGGCTTCTGGACAGGAATTAATTTTGTAAAAAGCAAAGAAGGAAACAAACCCCACCCAAACCAAAACACACAGCAATATGAAACAAACAACCTTTTCCTACTGGTTGCCTAGTCTGACTGCCCCAAGACAGTATCAGCACTAACAACAGTAGCAGCATGGGATGGGGAAATTGAGTATTTAGGAAAGTAAAGGTTAAATCTGCAGAGAAAGAGTAACAATAAAGCTTGAAACTGAAGTATCTTTTGTTGATGAGTTTTATGCTTTTGTTAAATTGTTTACTTTTGGAAATCAATAATTATAATTTCATTAACAGTGAACGAGCTTTAGGGCTTGCTTTGGTTCCCTTCATGCTTTACTGTCATCTTTTTTAGCTGCTGCTGACAGAGCTGCACTCAGCCTGACACACTAAACCCTGCTCAGGGTCAGCCTGAATGACTAAACCCCACTCAGCCACCCACAGGAGGGCTGAATTATCATAGAAATGTTTGTCTTGGAAGGGGCATTAAAAATCATCTCTTTCTAACCATCTGCCATGGGCAGGGACACCCTCCACTAGACCAGGTTGCTCAAAGCCCTGTCCATCCTGGCCTTGAACAAAGCCAGGGATGGGTGTCCCGGCTTCAGCAGTAGCAGTCATTTTTCTCCTTCTCAGTAGCAGGTGAAGCGCTGTGGTTTTGACTTTCAGCCTGGGAACAGCGCTGATAACACCAATGTTTTCAGTTGCTGCTCAGTAATGTTTAGTCTGACCAAGGACATTCTGAACCTCATGCTCTGCCAGGGAGGAGGGGAAGCCGGGAGGAAGCAGAGACAGGACACCTGACCCAAACCAACAAAAGAGGTATTCCAGAGACAGGACACCTGATCCAAACTGTCCAAAGAGGTATTCCATGCCACAGCACGTCATGCCCACGATGTAAAAACTGGGGGCAGGGAACCGGAAGGGTTCGATCACTGCTCGATTGGGCTGGGTATTGGTTGGTGGGTAGTGAGTGGTTGTATTCTCTTCTCTTGTTATTTCCCTTATCATTATTATTATTGGTGGTAGCAGCAGTGGTTTGTGTTATACCTTAGTTACTGGACTGTTCTTATCTCAACCCATGGGAGTTACATTCTTTTGATTCTCCCCCGATCCCTCCAAGAGCAGGGGGAGGAAGACCGGGGACTGAAGGAATGGGTGCATGCTTCTGAGTTACTGGCTGACTGAGCTTAAACCACGACAATGGGGCAGCCGCAGCTTCTCTGGGGAATCTGTTCCAGTGCCTCATAATAAAGAATTTTTTCCTAATAGCAAATATAAATCTACCTTCTGTCATCTTAAAACCATTTCTCCTTGTCTTGTCACTTACATGCCCTTTAAAAAGTTCTCTCTCCATCTTTCTTGTAGGCCCCCTTTAGGTACTGGAAGGCTTCTACACAGTCTTCCTGGAGTGTTCTCTTTTTCAGGCTGAACAAGCCCATCTTTCTTATCCTGTCTCCATAGCAGAGGTGCTCCAGCTCCCTGATCATCTCTGTGGCCTCCTTTAGACTCACTCCAAGAGCTCCACATCCCTCTTGTGCTGGGGGCCCCAGAGCAGTTTTATTCTTTGTGTTTAAACAAACACTTTTTTGTTTCTTCAAAGTTACTTACAGCTTAAATAATCGACCAGTTTATGCTTGGCATTACAATATTCTCATAGAAGCAATGTATATCGGAAGGGATCCTCTGGAATCCAGTATTTCTATGGACGATGTCCCCGCTGTGTCCGCTCCCCCCGCGGAGGGGCGCGGAGCCTGCGCAGCTGCGGCGGTGGCAGTGACAGCGGCGGCGGCAGTGGCGGCGGCGCAGCGCCAGGTGGCGCTATGGCACCGCCCGTTGAGATCCCGGTCTCTGGCAGGATTTGCCTGCTGCTCTCCATGTAATCAGCATCAAAGCGTTTATTAAACACTCACATCGTCTGACATTTTTAATCCCATGAATTATTCGGGAAGAGTATTTTATTAGACTGTTTGTCTTCTTCCCCCAGGGCTGGATCTCTTGTATTTGTCACCAGAGTGATGTGGCACATCGTTTCTGTGGAGAAATGCTTGTCTGGGTGCTGGAATAGGTTTATGCTGCATGGGCAGGTTTTTAGATGAAGTCGGATTCTTCTTCCAAAAGCAGAAGTCGGGTAGGTGACACAAAGCCTGGCTTATTATGCAGTGTTTTTCAAGCAGCATGAATTCATTGGTCTGTTGCACTTTATGTGGCTTTTATCAGAGCGCATCCACAGGTATGAACTGTACAAAATAGCTACTTTATCCCTGAGCAACTGTTTCTTGCTTTTCTAGGACAGACTCCAAAGTGGCTATAAAAGATCTGTTTCTGAATGAGGGGAAAATCCACCAGATGAGGAAACAGTAGGGTGGGATGCTTCTATTCTGCCAGCAGTGCCCATAAAATCTGAGGCATAAAGCTTGGTGACAACAAATGCATCCCCAGACCCAGCTGCACAAAGCTCAGTAGGCTTCAGCTCTCTGCATTTCACCTGGCATTTGGCACCTTGAGAGGCACTTCAAGAGAAATCAAAAAGGGGAAAAAAAATGAAAGTTAATGGGGAATTAAAATGTATCCAAGAGTTGATATACTTTGGCAGATTTTTTGTCAATTCATTCCGTTTGTAAATTAGTTATGTTTTTTCAATAGCATGGAATCATAGAACCGTAGAATGGTTTGGGTTGGAGGGACCTTAAAAATCATCTATTTCCAACCCCCATATTGGAAGGGGAGGGACACCTCTGGCACGGACACCTTCCACTAGATCAGGCTGCCTAAAGCCCTGTCCAACCTCTGCCAGGGGCAGTGCATTTACAGCTCCCTTGGGCAACCTATTCCAGTGCCTCACCACTCTCACAGTAAAGAACATCTTTCTTATACCCCCTGTATAAGTTTGCACCCATTACCCCTTGTCCAATCACTATGGCCTCTGATGAAGAGTCCCTCTTCTTTATGAGGCACAATTACTTAAAGCCATCTGGCCCAGCCTCTCCTTTTAAGAGAAAGATTTCTGAAATGCTTCTCAGGATGACTGCAGGAAATGCCTGTTCATCAGAGGCTTGCAAGGATTTCTGAGCTGGAGCAGACATAGCATGTCCATCATCCCGCAAACTCTTGTTCACACAAATGCTTGATATTTACCAGAGGATCTCTTCCAATGCCAACTATTCTGTGATTCTGTGAAATAGCTTCTACTCTCCTAATCAGCTGTCCCCTTCCCACTGCTTTATTCTGCTGCTTCTGGGAAGTGTCTCTTATTTTCAGTGCCTACTAAAAGCTCATGGGACCTGAATCATTCAGCACTGTCCTTTCCTGGACTGAGTCCACAAAAGCTACAACTAAGCAAGTCTTGGATAGTTCCCAGAAATGGTGTTGAAAACATCAGTCTTTTCAACAGCTCTCAAACAGCCACAGCAATGATCCTTCTCAGCTGGCCTGCCTGAAAATACCCACAGAGCACAGCTGGTGCGTCTGTACCCACCCAGCCCAAAGGGACTTACCACAGAGTCTGCACCCTGACACCTGTGTCAGTGACACCAGATAATGGTCCATGGTGGACCAGAGAAGTACTGTTTGTCTGTGGTAGCTCCTCCCCAAAAAGCCCTGCTTTGGCTCCTCCCCAGAAAAGTCCCAACCCTTGGAGACCTTTCTAGATATTGCTGGTCACTTCTTCCGATGTAGGCTGGCCCCTTGCGTCAGAATGAGTGTGAATTTTTGCTAGTATGAAAGCCAGAGCATCAGGCGATGCAGGGAGGCAGGACCTCATACCACCCAGGTCAATGTTGCCTCTGCAGGGACACCTGCTAAGGTTGAGCCTGCCATCTTGAGCTGCGGTGATGTTTCTCGGAGCTGGTTTCCCGATCATCATTGCATGATCCTTGGGGTTGGTATAACCAAACATCAGAGCTGTCCTTTACTATATCTTTGTTACCTCTATATTTTCTCTGTATTTATAAACTAGTTATGATTCTTTATTGTGTTGCATTTCTCTCAACCCAGAATCCTCAAACTCCAGAACAACACTTCACTGAGGGAAAGCAAAACAAAGTAGAAAGGTCCAAACACCAAAACTGAGTTACAAACTAAAGTGAGCTGATTCAGCTTTATATTCACCAAACAGTAAATAACCAGTGTCAGACTTGCTTGCACAGAATACTCTCCTTAATGAAAGTTAGATGCACTTGTGTACTTGCTAGCTTGCTACAGAGAGATCAGCAAAGATTTATTCTTTCTTTTAAACGCATAGCAGAATGGCCTTGGTGTTTCTATAATAAGTAACCCATAAAATCTTAAGGGGATTTTTTTTCCCCTCAGAGGCTTATTTCTGTCCCCACTGATTTAGTAGTAAAACTATGATCAGGCTTGGGACACATGGGATTATGAAAAAAAGTATTATACATTTTTAATCAGACACAGTCTGTTAAAATTTTGGGGAAAGAAAGACTGGAATCCTTTGAAGTGATTTCAAATTAAGTTTTTTAATTAATTAGGAAGCAATTTCTGTGTAACAACTAGACCATAAATTTGGTTTCTAACTAAATACTGGGTGAAACCTTCACATCACAAGTCACTGCTTGCAAATTTATCCTCTGTCAGATTTGACTGAAGTTACTGGGAAAGATGCTCTTTTCTCCTTCTCCACGGGCACAGCAATTTCCCTCTGGGGAAAAAAAAAGGAAAGCTGAAGGACTTGTCATTGTGTTGTTAGATGAAAAAAAAGCACCAGTTTAATTACTTTACCCACACTAGTCATGGATTTGTTTTCCAGTTCTGGTCAAGATTTCACTAGAATTTCTCTGTCACTGTCCTCCAAAAGCCTGTCTCTGGTCTCTGGAGGAAGCTGCTGGTGCCACATTGATCCCAAAAGTGTTAATGAAATACATTTTTACTGCATTGTTTCCAGTCATATCGTAATTTAAGACAAATATGAACAGCTTCCACTATTTTGTCACAAAGGGACAGATAATACTGAGTCCTACTGGCAGCATTATTGGGCAATGTATTTTTAATAATTACACACTATTTCATGTGTAACTTACAGTACCTGGACTGTCATGTTAAAGGCTTGTGACTGTCTAGTCAACAAAGTGAATGCAGTGTGAGCAGTAGCATGGCAGGGAGGGACACAATATCATCCCTGACCCTGAATCTTACAGTTCTGGCATTTCAGAATGACTTGACCTGAAAAATCAGCCTGCAGCCTTCAAAAATATGATAAATTGCTAAGAAACCCACAAAACAATTGGTAGCACACATTATTTCCTCTATACTTAGCAACATCCAAATGCACTATGCACCCCATGTTTCTGTCTGAAGCATTGTGCCATCCCAAGCCTGCAGGGTCTGGGACCCCAAATATACACAGTTTGACTGAACACTCAGCTGCTGAACACTACACTGCCATGATGCTCTGCCACAGCCATTAGTAAGGACTTTGCATAATATGTCACAATTTTTAACCTAAATCTTTTCATGAATCTGTGACTTAGGATTCCCCATCTTAGATATGTATGAAGAGTTTCAGCAGTCATTCTCCTTCATTCTTGAAACCAAGGAACAAAGCTGTGCTCTTGCTGTTTCCACCTGAAAGAGGTAACAGCAGTTACATCTGAAAGCAGTAACAGCCAGAGATAGTTGTTGATATTTAACTCTATCCTGATCTTTTTTCATGAGTAGTATTTATCTTTGCTATGTCAGAGTGAGAGATGCATGAGACAATCGGGACTTGGAAACTGTTGTGTATTATTATGTTTAAACAAATCAGCTGGAACCGGAAGTCTCTTTCGTCTTTACCATACAGTATACGCTAATGTTTTAAAATTGGAAGTCTGTAGTAGACACTGGTCTGGGCACTCAAGCACCTTGAAACAGACCTGTTTCTTGGAGGTGGTGTGGGCAATCATTATCTCCAGAAAAACTTCAGCTGGAGCCTGTCCATGTATAGACCATGCTTTACAGCCATAGAAATGTCCGCATGTGGGTTATACCTGCCACTTTTACTCGTAGCTATTTTTGCTGCCTAACAAGCTTTTACCATTTTCCTCCCCCCCCCCCCTTTTTTTTTACTGTTAATAGGAGCATAAATCAATTTTTCAAAACTGGTGACTGATTCTGAGATTTACCATTTTTCTAAGGCCCCAATTTTCAGAGGATGCCTCGCCAAACTTTTGTGACTCCCAGACTACATTAAAATGTCACAGGTTACACAAGATGCAGAGTCCCAAAATGCTCACTGATAAATGACATCACTAACAGAGCCGTAAGTGAGATGACAAAATTCTATTACCGGAGGACGTTAGACGGTTGCTTTAGAAGAAAAGTTTATATTAAGGCTTTTCTAAATGCAGAGCTGGAGAGCTTTCAGATGAATAGAAATGGGAAGATGAAGTCTGCTGAGTCTCTCTTCTGTTTTTATACAGGTTTAACGGAAGTCTAGTGATCTCAGAGAAATTAAGCTCTTGTAAAGTCTGTGAAAATAGCTGGCTGCATAAACCATTCAGGGAGAGTTGGGAGTGGGAACTTGCACATTACCACATATTAGAGAATCCACATAAGAAAGAGACTTGTCCTGATTCGGAGAAAACTCCAGGAACAAACTCACCAACAAAGTTTTCAAGTTGACAAGCAGGTATTCTTTATTACCGGCAGTGAGAGACATGGGGGATAGCTCCACATAATGTGTATCACTGCATTGCCACACAGGCCATCCTTATGCAGTCACTGGGCATACATATATATTCATGAGGCTATACATGAATTACATCATTTTCCAGAAAATTTCCTGCATACATAAAAAAATGTGGTGGTGGTCTTTGAGAGTCGTTTCTTCCAACAATCTTCATAACGACTGTCAGTCTTTGAAGCACCATCTTAATTAACATTACAGACACAGCTATCATCCTGTCCTTCTATTTGTCAGGTAGTTTAACTGCTCCCATCCTGGGCATCTGCTAGTCCTGGATACTCCCCAGTAGATGTCTACACCAGCTTAATATGTTCATTAACACCACAAACATAGCAATCATTCTGTCCTTCTACTTCTCAGTTAGCTTAACTGTGCCCATCCTGGACATCTGCTAGTCCCAGATACTCTCTGTCCCCAGGTCCACTTTTCCTATTGTTTTTCTTACACTTTTTGTACTAAGGTCATAAGGACCTAAAACTATGTCAACTACCTTCAAGCACATCAGTTATTTTCCATTACAAAGTCATCAAACATAAGGTTACTTAGAACTTAGGTTACATTTTGTGCTTTTGTGTCTCCTTGTCTCAGACCAGATGCCATCATTCAAGGAAAATAAGAAAATACTTTTTTCAATACACCAACCGTAAGACTCCAACTCTGAAGCCAGCTCCCATTAGCACTGCACTTTCAGAAGAACTTTTACTTTCTAGTTTTACTGTACCCCATTCCTCCAGAATTATTCATTCCACCAATAAGATAAATCCTGAGAAGACCTTGTGATTTACGCTCAGCCAGTAACTCAGCACCAGCCAGGTGCTGTTCACTCAATCTCACCTTCAATCCTCAGTGCTGGATGGGGAGGAGAACCAAAAGAATGTACCCCCCCATGGGTTGAGATAAAACCAGTTTAATGACTAAAGTATAATATACTACTACTAATGATGATAAGGGAAATAACAAGGGGAGAGAATAGAAAACTAAAAAAGGAAAGGAGAAAACACAACTGATGCACAATGCAATTTCTCACCGCCCTCGGGCTGATACCCAGGCCAACCTGAGCAGCAATTCCCACTTCCAAGTAACTACCCCCAGTTTATTTATTGGGCATGACGTGCTGCAGTATGGAATACCCCTTTGGCTACTTTGGGTCAGGTGTTCTGCCTCTGCTTCCTCCTGGCTTCTTGTTCCACCCCTCAATGACAAAGCATGAGACTGAAAAGTCCTTGTTCGGAGTAAGCATTACTTAGCAACAACTGAAACATGGGGATGTTATCAGCATTGTTCTCAGACTAAAGCCAAAACGCAGCACTGCACCAGCTACTTAGAGAGAAAATGAACTCTATACCAGCCCAAACCAGGATAGTTCTTCTGCTAGCCATTGTTTTGGGAAGCGTTTTATTTTAATTTTCAGAGTAATGCAGCAACATACTTGGCACCCTGTGAAAGTCACAGAAATCCAGATTCCAGCTCTTCTGAATGTGCTATGTAGATGAAATAACTGCTGAAGTGCCTCTCTTGCCATTTCTATAGGGACTCAGCTTCCACTAGAAATACTGCAAGGATATTGATCTGCTTATCAACTGCACCTCCACCAGCTTTGGGCCTGAGGGCAATTCTTTCAGATCCTGGTATCTACCACTCACTTGGACACATGATTCTCAGTAACCACAGGGCAGTCTCCTTCACCCTTACTGTTGAAAGCCCTCTCCTCTCTTCACTCCTGCTTTTATCAAGACACCTTCTACGGTTTCCAAGAAGAAGAAAAAATGCTTTCTCTCCCTCATTCTCAACATGAGTCATAGGTAAGGGTTAGAAAAGAGGATCATACAGAAGAGTTAGCCCAATGGTGCCAAAATCATCCAAATGTTTTAATGTTCTATTTGGAAAGCACTTTCAGCTGGAAGATTTATAATTTTTTATTTACAGAAGAGATTAAAAGTGAATACTCAGAATTGTGATAAATATGCCAAAGGGAAAAAGTTATTTGAAGTATCCTATGATATTTCAATATGCAATGGCAGGAAGTAGAAAAGGTGTGTTGATGTGGAAAATTCTTAATTAACATTTGAGTAAGTATTCTCTTTCTGCCTCCCCCTCAGCTCACTATGAAAGACTTTAATATCCTCATATATTCTCTGTGCTATAAATCCTCAGTTCTACACCAGGGAGTGGCATGTATGATCAACAGTTTCCAATTATAAATTGTGACAGGCACTATTGATCTACCTTCCAACAAGATACTTACCTCTGACTTGAAATGAATATGAATTAAGCTATTAGTACACCTTTAAAAAAGCAAGTGGCTTCTCAGTCTCAGTAACTGAGCACAGTAATTGTCATTAGTATCCCTAAATGTCAAATTCGTTCTCTCACCTCCAGAGCAGTCACCCTAAAAGGCAATAGAACATAGTTCCCAAACATCAAAACTGTTTCGTTTTATACTGAAAGAACTTGCAAGCACTTTTTCTATTTGTCAAATGATGCAGCAGTTATTCCATTGTAAGTGAAGAAAAGGTGCACCTAATGCCACTGTAAATCTGTGCTTCCCCTTTGGCTTTCTATGCTAGCAAAACTCCACCTAGTTTCTGATTTAAGATGACAATAGTAGATGAAAGACAGAAGGGAGGGATATTTCTGCAGGAGTGAGGGGCACACACCATCTTGTTCTGTTGCTGCTGGTTTCTTTCTCTTTTTCCCATACAAAATAAATGAACACTTGGGTGGTGATCATGATTGCTACCTGTTGACGGGTTTCTGTTAAAAAGCTTTTTACTACCTCTCTTCCAGCTCTGCAGCCCATGCCAAGGTTTCCATAAGAGAAAATTACAGGTCCCAGAAATGGAACCAAGGGCATGTGGAATATCCTGGGGCTGTCAGAGCAGGCTGGCAAAGATGGATGGAGATATGTGGGAGGCTGTACTGCAGCTATCAGAGGCAGGAGGCAACTATACCACCCCTCTCCCTTCTTAGCCAGTTGAACACTCTGCAGGAATCAGGGACAAATGCTGTTAGAAATACCTTCATCTGGGAGGGTTGAAGCACTCTGAAAAACACAAAAGGAAACAGCCTCAGAAAGGAAGGCAGGAAAGATACTCAAACAATTGCAGGAGATCTTCCTGTCCTTGCTACAGTCAAATTTGGAATCCAGTTCTCACATAAAATGAGGAAAAGCTAACCTGGAAGATGATTATGTAGTGGAAACCCAGTAGTCCCATGCTGTTTCTTTTTAACACCTAACAATGAAATCGGGGTGTGTCATTCAAACCTGTTTGTATGTCTTTCTAAGATCACAATATTTCATCTTTAAGGAGTCCACACTTTTATTTTGCTTCCCTTTTTTTAAGAAAGGTAAATGGTGGAATTTGCATTAGCATTCAGCTGGGACCTCAAGAAATGGGTTTATTAGTATGGTTGTAGCAAGATGAAAAACTCTGTTTAACTACGGACTAAGAGCATGGTGGTTTTGCTTTCTTAGGCAAGCTGCTCAGAGTAGTGAAGCAAAAGAATTCACATCTCATTGCAGGCATCTTTTTCCCAAATGATATCCCATCCCCTATCCTGCCACTGTTGGGAGTAGCCATATGAGTGAGTCTGCAGTGCTTTTATTATCCTACCCAATTGCTCCATCAAGTCTCCTTTCTCTGATGAGGCAAGTGAAAGATTTTCAGGTGAAAGATGTCCGGAAAAGGAAATGCTGCATGGCCACCAGGAAACCCTGGCTCAAGCCTTTGATAGCTGCTAGAATTGAACTCAGATCCCCAATGCCATGCCTTACTTGTTTATGCATGAGGCTGGGAATAAGGTTTGTAATTTGGAGGCCTGACACAGAGTGGAAAACCTCTCCTCTGTTCACTGCGTTGGAGAAGGATCCTGTAATTCAAGAGTCAGGATACCTGACTGACACCTACAGGAGCCAATAGGAAGAGCCAGAGCATCCAAAATGTTTCTTTTCTCTAATGCCAACTCCCCTGGCCAGCGTGAGCTGCCGCAGAATGAGAAGCAGAAAACTCCTGCTTACAGTGCTAATAAAAGAGGCAAGTTATGTGCTCCAAACCCTATGTGTCCATGCATGTGAAACTGCTGGCTGCCCCACTACCTCTCCCCTACTTAGGAATCAGATAAGGAAAAATAGATAAAAGTATCAAACAGAGAGCTTTTCAGAAATAATAGATATCAACTTGCTTGTGACTCCTGCTTGACCAGTACCAAATGAGGAGATGGACAACCTTGACAGCACAGCTGCTTAAGGCCAGTTGTTCTGTTTCAAATAAATGGTTTAAAGAATCATAGAATAGTTAAGGTTGGAAAGGACCTTAAGACCATCTAGTTCCAACCCCCCTGCCATGGGCAGGGACACCTCACACTAAACCATGCCA
>JANRGW010041880.1:5696-42861 GCA_024733675.1 Psilopsiagon aymara | reverse complement strand
GGGCTGCGCCGCGCGGCTCTTAACCCGGCCCCGGCTCCCGCCTGCCGGGCAGGAGCGGTGCGGTGGGTCCAGGCGGAGCGCGCTCGCCGTGCGGTGACCCGGGGTTCGCCGTGTGGGGCCCCCGTGGAGGTCCGGCTGCCGCCGCGGGGGGCCCGGTCTCCGCGTCGCGCCCGTTTCCCCGTGCCGAAGGCACTCGGGGGGTAATTGGCCCGTATTTCATAACGAGTGCTTCCCGGGCGGCGGCCTAAGGCCCGCTTGCATAATCCGGTAAGTGATGGTGCCTGGGAGATGCCGCCCCGAAAACCGGAGCGCTCCCCTGCGGGACCGGTGCTCCCCGCGCTGCCCCCACCGGGCAGATCCGGGACCTGCCCGTGGTGCCGCCGGGCGCTCGGCGCGGGAATTGTCAGGCTCTTGGGACTGCTGCTGCACCGTGAGCAGCCTGAGAGCTTTAGGGGCTTACCTTTGATCCCTTTGTATGGGGTGCCAGCGCTCGGTAGTTACAAACCTCATGTTTAAAACGTGTTTTGGGAGTCGGAGGAGGAACTTACGGTTATCGAGAGGGTTTGTGTCCGTGTCTGACAGGACAGCGGAAGGACGGTTCAGATTTGGGCAGCGTTCATGATGTAGTTGGATGGCGAAGGGAAGGGTGAGAGCTACCTGGAGTTTCGTGTCTGTCACTCCAAGGGCTGGTCGCAGTGTGAGACTGAAGATGCCAATGCAGATCGTGCGTTTTCACCTCCTCCTGTGTCGATACCTCTGTAACACACACAAATTGAAGTTAATGATGAATTTGCCTGCAGAAACTTGCTCCCTAAGCTGTGGTGGAGTTGGAACTATTTTAGGCAGCTGCTGGATTTTAGCACACTGCTGGAATTCAGCCGTAAACTCCCTTAAATAAACTTTTAATTTGAACTGATGCAGTTCTGGTTGTCTCGTAAGCAAGAGATTTGTAAGGGTTGGCGGTAAACCTTGTCGTTTTCTGTGGTGTGAGGCTACAATGCTGGAGATTTTAGGAAAGCAGGTTGTGAGGCTCCTGATGGGCCCAGCCTGCTCGGTGCCATGTCCAGCACGATGGATGGTCCTTCCACATCACATCTGCTGTGTTACAAGGTAATGTCAACAAGGATGTTAGCATTCCATGTTTTGGGGACCAATGTCGCCACAGTGTTGGCACAAGGGGACGCAGATTGCCTCTGGCAGAGTAAATAAGGGTTAAAGCTCTGTCATGAAAGGAGAACAGCATTGATGTGCTTCCTTTTGTGGCTGTGAAGGGAAAATACAGGGTAGAATAAGAGTGGGGAAACAAGGATAGGGTTGTGAATATACCTGGAGTAGAGAGTGGACATGTGTGCTGGGTGAAGCAGTGCTGTAGTTGTCTTCCTCTTTGTGTGGTAGGCTTAGTCTGTGAAATGTAGGCAGCGTGCCTCCTCTAGTCCGTGTGGTTTGGACGTAGTTAAAGTAGGAGAAGGATGTGAAGCTGGCTGTTTGGGGAGGAGGTGATGGAGAAATCGTGGAAACTGAGGAGCAGCTGTAAAATGCTCACTGCAAAAAGGTGAAGTGCAATAAAGCAGCTCGTGGTAAGAGCTTGAAGTCAGTGCCATGCATCTCGCTTCCACCAGGAGAGTGCTGAGTAAGCCTCCAAAAGGCAGGTGCATTAAAAGAGTGGGACTGTGGATGCTCTGGAGTATAAATGAGTCAAATGAGTGTGCTCTGTGCTCCTTTGTGTTTCATCACTTGTCCCATCAAAGTTCACAGCTTTTTGTATTGAAGGTGTCAAGTTGTTGTGTTTGGGTTATTTCGCTACAGTGTGGCATGTTTTAATGAAGCACTACAGACATTTAATCTTCTGTTCACTTTTCCATACAAACTTGAGGCAGATAAACCACTGAGAATTTGCTTCTCTCTTTCCATGTTAAGAGTGGTGATTTGGGAGGGCCATTAAATGTCACATTGTTGTGGGTGGGGTAGAGGAGGGAAGGGGAATGATTCATAGGTGCCCTCAAAAGTTATTCTGTGTGAATATATTCTCTGTAAATGTGGTGTGAGATACAGTGGAAGATTTCCTCTGGAGCTGCGGTGGAAGCTGTTTGACTCGCAGGGTGAACTTTACAAGTGTTTCATCTTTATTGCTTCACTTCCTCAGTGGTAAAGGTGCTGGGGTATTTCTTGAGCTGATTTCCAGTAGAAACTGAAGGAAATGACAGGAATATGTGGTTATCTGCTTTTCAACCCATCTGGTATATGTTTAAGCAACACTCTGATCGAGCCCCGGTTTCCCCGCTGTAGCAAACTCCAGACAGTTCCTACAGCGAGGAGCGAGAGTCAGCCTGCAGCCCATGGTTTGGGTAGCAGGAAAATTCAGGTGAGTCCAAAGACCCGGCTCAAATTGGGAGTGAGGAGCAGCAGCAGACAGGGAGAGCTGCCAAGGGACCAGAGATGTCTTGATAACTGAAGACGTTTTTCTCTCTCACTAGGCCGTATAGCCAAACTCATGCAAAGCATTTACCTCTTATTTAAAGACGAGTTTATAGTTGGACACAAGTCAGTTTGGTTCTTCGTGTTCTTCAGTCGCAGGATCTCATTTCTTTGTGCTGCAGTGAATTCTGGAAATGGTGACATTTGCCATGAATTTATTGTTTCTTTCAAATCTGTTCACATGCAGAACTTGTTGGGAGGTGAAGGGAATGTTAATGTTGTGTTTAGATAACATAACATCGTGGTTTACTCTGCAGGAGGCTCTCTGAACGCAGTGATATGACTGTGTCTTGGGTCTCAGTGTTCTGCTCTTAGATATTTTTCAGGCAGTAAACTGAAAACAAGGGGACTGCTTGCATTTAATCTTGAAACCTAAACAGCTTAGGGTGTCCTTGCCCATGGCAGGGGTTGGAACTCGAAGGGCTTTGAGGTCCCTTCCAACCCAAACCATTCCAGGATTCTATGGGCAGTGCATATCACTCTCCATAGCAGCAATTCAGAGGTGGTGAGTATGGGAAGGAGTTACTTAGTTTTCAAAACAGTAAATATGAAACCAGGAAAATCAAAGTGAGTGCATGAAAATCAGTGTATATTTACTTATAAAGTGTTTTTTTTCTTTGATGTAAATGTAAGCACGTTAGCAAAAGTTTCATTTGGTGGCAAAATGTGGTATACCTGCACAAAACGATAAAGGTGGTCAGTTTAACTTGCTGATTTAGGTGTGTGGAAATATGTTCAAGGGAAAAGCTTTGCGTTTTCTCCCATTAACTTTACAGTGGGCATGTAAGTGCCTTTTTTGAGCTTAAAGTTATTTATGAGGAGATTTTTCAGTGGTTCCGAAGCATTTATTATCTTGTAAATGGTTCTGAAGCGTTTATTATCTTGTAAATGCTTCCTAAACACTTCCCTGTGCTTTCTGGAACTTCATTAGGCCAGGACAAGCCAGCACCTTCGTATTTACTTGTGCAGTTGGCTCTTACAGAGCGTGGCAGCAAAATGTTGGCTGTTGATGGGTTTTAACATTACTTATTATCTAAAACCTTCAAAGCAAAAAAGTCCAACTCGCGAGTAGGAATGCTGAGGAAACGTGGATTGCGTTACTCATAAATAATGTAATGCCACCCAGCGAGGCTGCAGCTACAGAAACAAGGCAATTTATGGCTTCTGGCAGAAGGAAGAGCGCCATTATTGAAACCAATGTTTAAATATAATCTTCCCCATCTATTTTTTTTAATCTAGAATTGGTTTTTGGTAGCAGAAGGGTTTTCTTTGAGCTCCACGGGCTGGGCCTCTGAGCCCAAGCGGAGGCCAGGGGCCCTCTGAAAGGGAATCTCTCTTTTTCCCCTCCATCCTCTCCATGGAGAGCTTTCTCCCATGTGCAAGCTCCGGCCTGAGGACAGGAGCTGGTAGACAAACTCTGCCTTGTGTTATTGAGCCGGAGCTTAAATGATATTTTACCTGTGAAGTCCTCTGTCGTGCATGCAGGGCTGCTCAGTCACCCATTCAGTTAGAGATTTAGAACTGGTTTATAGGCGAAAATAAAACTATTAAGTAATCATCTGTTCGTATTTATTGGTTTTATAGTGCTGAAGCCACAGTAGGAAAGAGGGTGGGTTTTTTGCTGGAAGTGTGGTGCTATCTCTCTCTGTGAGGAAAGGCTCATGCAACAAAATCTGTATTTTCTATTAGCATCTTGTTAGAGATCAGTATTTTGCCTCGGACTGTGAAACCCTCTTCCATGCCAGAAGCTTCAGTTTGCTCTAAGATGGTTTGTTGAAAGTATTTGCAGGTTTCTGTGCTTTCTGTGCAGGCTTTATTCCGATGAAGGCTTCGTTTGGTTGCTAGGTAGATTCAAGCCTGTGCGTTGGATGCACGCCAGATGTGTTCTATACTGCTGGCTGCATCGCCATAGAGATTACAGTCAATTTTTGTTGTGTTTAATCTTTATTATAACATCTATAATTCCATGGAGGAACGGGATCTGATTCAAAGCTTATTTCAGCTGTTAGAGGGACTTCCATGTTGGTCTGGAATATTATCTGGTTTGAGTGGGAATTGTGGGTCTGAACACTGACAACTGCAAATCCCCACTGGTTTCAAGCTCTGTTGGAGGAAACGGTTCTGTTGGCGGAGGTGCCACATCGTCATGCTTGAAATTAAGTTCATTGTCCATGTATTTTAGTGTTACTCCAAACTTCAGCTCTTTGAAAAAGTCGTATTGGGATGAGCTTTTCCTTCAGAATGTCTTTCGTAACCAGTCCAGCTCATTTTAGCAAATGTCCTTTACCGTTTTGAAATGTTACTTTCCTCATTAAGGCCTCAAAAAGTGACAGTTCTTCTTTCTTCTCTCTTTGGGTTTTGTTGGAGTGTTAGATTCAATCAGAGCAAAGCTCTTCAAAATCTCATCTCTCAGCAGCAAGCTGCATGGCTATGGGATGTAGACCTTTGACATGTCGCTTATCCTGGTGCAGCAGGCATAAATGACCCGCACAGATAGTGGTCCTGTGTGTGTTGGGCTGCAGAAGTAATGTCCTGTATATGCCCATGGGGAATACTGATGTAAATCCTCTGCAATATGCAGCAGGGACTCAAGATACACCTTAGAACATGGCAGGGAGTAGCGCATGGTCACGCAGTACATCGTTGGGTGCTGTTGGTAAATGGAGTAGATGGAACATTCCTGGTTTAGTATTTGTCTGTTTTGCTGATGTCTTGTAAGGGCTTTTGCGTCTGCTTGCCTGTTGAGCATTCACTTGTGAGGAAGAAACAAGTCTTCTGGCCTTGGTGATTGATGTTCATAATGAACCAAGAGGCAGATGCCCATGAGAGTAGGTTTAGATTAGGTATTAGACAAAGTTCTTCCCTGTGAGGGTGCTGAGGCGCTGACACAGGGTCCCAGATGGCTGCCCCATCCCCGACACTGTTCAAGGCCAGGTTGGACACAGGGGCTTGGAGCACCCTGCTCCAGTGGAAGGTGTCCCTGCCTGTGGCAGAGGATTTGAGCTGGATGAGCTTTAAGCTCCCTTCCAACCCAAACTATGCTATGATTCCATGAATAACTTCAGCAAATGCTAGGAATGGTAATTTATAAATTGATATACCTTTCATTCCCAAAGGGGTTTTTTTTCTTGCATGTGTTACTACTGATTTTAATGCTTAGTTAAATACTTCCATTGCAGGTTTTTCCAGTATGTTCTGTAATAAGTAAAATTAGATGGTTCAAGTTATTCAGTGGTGGATCTTGTATCTTCTTGAAATGTACTTCTTTGCTGTATAAAAGCCTTCCAAGAATCTGAAGCATTCATTTTAGTTCCTATCTGGGTATTTGTTGTTCTGTGTTATAAATCAGTTGGCTTGTCAACGCTGAGGACTTTCCTTAACTGGTGTTCAGAATTAAGAGCTATTCTGGCAGGCTGAACAGGCTCGGGTTATGTTTTATCTTGGATTTTTAAGGACATACTGGGCATCTGTACATAACTAATGGCAGAGTAACAGTAGCTTCTTAAAGCTGAAGGAGTTTCTCCTCTGGAACTTGTGGGCAGCTCAGCAGTGAAGGGCTTCTCTTCTGAAGGCATCAAGAGGCTGCACGCTCTGCCGTAACGCTTTGGCAAAGGTTTCTTGAAGCTTTGGAGACTTTGGATTTGCAATGGTTAAATAATACGAGCTCCTGAGGCTGCCAATCGTAGTCTGAGATAGTTGGAACAATGCTACTTTTAGTATTTTGGGGTCGTGTGTTTATTTCCATTAGCTTGACACAGGACTTAGGCATGAGGTTGAGTGAGTCACTGCTGCGATACAGGAGCAGTAGCTGGCCTTGAA
Organism: Psilopsiagon aymara; assembly: GCA_024733675.1. Taxonomy (NCBI): domain Eukaryota; kingdom Metazoa; phylum Chordata; class Aves; order Psittaciformes; family Psittacidae; genus Psilopsiagon; species Psilopsiagon aymara. Next base: position 36,567 of record JANRGW010041880.1, on the reverse strand, counting down.
GAGCGTTGCTTGTTATTTATGTTTTACTGGGGTTTGAGTCACAGGTTTGAAGCCAGTGACACAGACTTACACAAAGTACAGTCTGGCAATTTAGGGCACTTTGGAAGCGGGATATTCCGAGTGGGTGCTAGGGGATTTGGGCAGGGAGAGCAGAGCTGAATTACAACATACGCCTCTTTTGGTTAAGATAACTGATTCAAAGAAGCTTATGTATCACAGAAGTGATAGGAAAATCAGGTTAATTCTTAAAAGCCGTTCCTGAATAGTGTGTGGACCTGCACTTCTTACTCATTTATTGGTCATTTCAGTCCTGTTTGCCAAAACCTGGGTTCTGGCTTCATCCAGGGTGAGCCATTTCCTGAGGAGCTGTGTGTGGTGCAGCTGAGTAAGGGAGCCTGAAGAAAGCCTTTGTCTCCCCGCTGTTTCCCAAGGAGCAGAGGTTGAAGGCCTGCTCATGTGCTTGGCTTTGGGTAGAGTGTTTCTTCTGTGGCCCAGGATTTTGAAGCGCCCTGCCTTGTTTCATGTCTCTGATCAGGATTTTGCCACTGTGCAGTTGATCAGTAGGATTCTGTTACAGGGGTGAACAATGGGATAGCATTCCTGTAAAAGAGCTTATCTGTTAATAGGTTCTACTTGATGCAAGTTCCAGAGGATATGGTGAGAAAGCTTTCAGCCATACTGTATTTGCCATGCTCTTCTTCCCCTAACCCTCATGAAGATTGAATTCACACGGTTTCTTCCGTGCTTACATACTTTAGCAACTGGTTTTGCACTTTTCAGTCATTGAGGGGGGTAGAGAGGGCAGAGCAGACTGCAGCAGCCTTTTATTGTTGCCTTTATTCCATCAGTTCTGTTAGCATTTCCTACCAATATGAACTAAATATAAACCATGGTTTGTATGTCTTCGTAGGATTAAAATAAGCTATTGAGTCATTTGTGTCGCTCAAATGGTTAGTAGTAACTTTCTGCATACGCTTATATTCTGCAAATATATCTGGAGTAAACTGTAGAGTGACAGTATTAAACTGGAGAAGAAGTTGAAAAGAACAGATGCTTGGAACAAGTTCTGTGTGCGTATAGGCTGTGAGGGTGTTTGAAACGATGCTTCTCGGTTCATGGTTTTGCTCTGTGGCTCGAAGCCAAGCCCCCTCAGAAGTTTGGGGTAGGTTTCTGAGGAAAGGCAGACAGATTGCCCCTTCGCTTTGATGCTCACCTGTTCTCAGTACATGGCTTCCTTCAAGATAAGGCAGTTATTTTTTCCAGGAATGGAGGTTAATAAAAAGGCAAATCAGACTTTTTTCCCAGCACCTGACATTTCAACTTTTCCGGGAAAATGAGGGGGCCGGAACTGCTCTCTGCGTCACTGAGTAGGAGTAGAGGGGAGAACTTGAAAGTAACTTAATTGAATGCTCTGTAAATCATGACATTTGTACAATGAGTAATTTTTCTAAAGCTCGGGCTACAAAGTGCTTTGCTTTTGTTGTTGTTTCTTGTCTGGAAAGAGAGGTTTTGAAGTGGAAATACCAATAGGAATTCTGGAAAGTGGACTACGTTTATTACTGCGTTTGGTCTTGGAAGGCCAAAGTAACCCAGAGCTGAGTATTCTCATCTAAATAGTGCAAAGTGAATTAAGTAGATAACCAGAGGAGAATGTAACATCTATTACTGGGCAGGTGGGTTTGGCTGCCTTTCACATACCCTTATTGCAGGAGTTGATGGTTTCTTTAGGAACCTATGGGAATTCTTCCCTAATATGGAAGTAATCGAGAGTTTTCCAATCCTATATCTTCATCTGCATCTTTCCTCTTCTGGCCAGTCGGCTTTATCAGTGCAGTTAGCCAGGAGGCAGTGGGTTTACTCTTCATCCGTTTTCAGCCAGCAAAGTTCAGGAATAACCTGACTTCCAAAACGAAGTTAAGAATGACAATGAAATGAGGAGTTTATCACAAACAGCGTGCATCAGTCTTTTATTCTGCACTCTGTTGTTATAACTGGGGTGTTCAGAAGAGGTCTGGTTTGGTTTTGTGTTTAATGGCTTTCCACAATAGTAAATTGTTATAAGGAAAAGCAACCTTGGTTTTGTGTGTTAGGGAAATCTGATTTTCTTCACTGTAATCTGAATCTGAGCTGAAACTCATCAGGGAGAAAACAGGCTAGATGTGGGTGGAGGCTCAAGGAGTTAAAATAGGCAAGTGCTTGGAACTTAATAGGCTATCATGCTGTTTGATGTGTGCTGTTTGATACAGGTAATTTTCCCTTCTTCCAGTGTGCTGGCTCTGCTGTCTTCCTGCTTGTCCAATGCATTGGTTCAGGGAATTGCCTAAGGCTGAAAAAGGGGAGTGCATTAGTAAGCTCAATGGGGTACAAATACGTGTGCCTGCGAACGCAAGGAGCCTTATGTATCTTTAAACTGCTGACATGTAAGAAGTAGCACCTTTGCAGCCCTGCTTCTCTGTTGTGCATCTCTCCTAAGCGGTGCTGGTTTTGTCTTCCACAGGACCCGTCGGGGCCCAGCCCCTCCTCATGGTGCCCAGACGTCCCGGCTATGGCACCATGGGCAAACCCATTAAACTGCTGGCCAACTGCTTCCAAGTTGAAATCCCAAAGATTGATGTCTACCTCTATGAGGTGGATATCAAACCAGATAAGTGTCCTCGGAGGGTGAACAGGTAAGAAGGTGGAATTTGTGTTGGAAGTTTTGTTAAAATGTTTAAGCAGCAAACTGGTTTTCCCTTTGTTAATAGGTATTTCATGCAGTCAGTGTATTTGAAATGATTGGACTTGGTTTGAGCTCCATCTGTGTCCTGTCTCTGTTGTTAATAACATACCATGTAGAGCATTGTATCTCATCTTATTTTCATGTCTGCAATGTATTAGGGTCAGTTAAATCCCATGCTTGCCCACTTTATGTCGACATTGCTGGTTAAATGGAGAGAATGTTGTCATATTCTGTATCCCTGATCATTTAGTGATCCAGCACACTGCATATTGAGTGCTGGATTGCTGCTACAGCCGTTTATGTATGGTCTTTGTGTATTTTGTCCTAAACCTCACAAATTCTGGGAGCCAGAGAAACCTCCGAAAGAGGAGGTAAGTGAGAGCCTGACATTGGAGATACAGTAGCTCTTGCTTTCAGAGAGATTACACCAGTCCGTATTTCCTGTATTGTGAAATCTGTTTCCTCAGTGAGAGTTGAGGGGAGTTGAAAAGCGGCTTTTTCCTCTTCTATCTGTAACTTTTGCATTCTAACGATCCCAGCTGACATGGGCCAGGTTTTGGCCGGTGATAGTTTCCGCTGCATGCTGCAGGTGTGAAGGCTGTACAAATAGCTATGATTCATTAAAAGGAGAGTTATAAATTGCTAACATTGGGATAGAATAGTTCTGTGTGAATTAACACTTAACCTTTGATAGCTGTAAGGTTATTAATTTACTACTGTATTGTTAAATGAAGAATGCTTGTGAAGCTGTGGCCATCGGGATACAAGGGGAATATCAGCTGCTCTAAACTCAGTGATTTGTATGCCTGATTCTTTTCTAGTGTGATCTCTTAATGAAGATCAGTCTCATTTCACTTAAAATCAGTTATCTAAACCCATTTTTTTGTCTGTTTCATGGCAATGCTTGATTGAAATAGACTGAGGGAGACAGAGCTGTAAGAGCTCCAGCAACTGCAGTCTGTGAATCTGTGTATTTTCCGGAACAGTGGGAAAAATTACAGATGTGTGGAAAAAAGAGCATTTGAAATAAATTGCTTGAAAAACTCCATTTTATTTAAAGTATATGAGAAAAAAGCCCCTCTGTGGTGCCATTTGTGGGGTGATTTCCAGCTCGCTTCCAAACCCAGAACTGCTGTTTGTCACAGCTTGCTTTACTCGATTATGCCTTAGATAAAGCCTGCGTTTTCTGAAGTTTTCAATTCATGTGGAGAGAGGCAAAAGCATTTGGTTTGAGTTTATAAAGTAACTCTTTGTGAAATGCTTGGTGTTCCTGCTCACCTAAATAATGATCATGTGCTGGAGAGCGTGTTTACAGCCGGTAAAGCCTTTCCATACCTTTTCCAAGTCTTGGATTGACATTCTAACTGTTCCTTTAGGCTTTTGTTAGGTGGTGTGAAAGTTGGTTGTTTCCCAGAAGTGTTTTTTATAGACCAGAATTAGTTGTAAGTGGTTTTTGAAGTTTCTTACTAGGTTTGGTTGCTATAGCATAGATGTAGTTCAGGTGCGCATGTACCTTTGTCCAGAAGCTCATCAGCTTTCTATTCTATCAGTAAAGACATTGTCTTCCTTATTCATGTTAGCAGCTGGTAGAAGCAGTCATCTGGTTTTTGTCAAGGTAAACTGAGAAAACTAGTTGGATGCAGGCAGCAAACCTACTGTTCCCTTTATTGCCATCAGCTTATACTAAAGTAAGCTAGGAGAATCTATAATTGTGTGCAAATTTGATCAGGCTTCTACTTGATTTTGAAGTAGAAACTCAGGTTAAGGTTTTGACATCTTTTAGGGTACCTCATTTTTATATACAATGGAGGCAGAATTCGTAACTTAATGGAAGAGCAGATGGGCGTTGCTAGGTAGACATAACAATTTACTGCTTCCATGAACTGGCAGAGCTTTCAGTCGTGAGTTTGTACTGGTTTTTCGTAACACTGTCTTATGGTTTTCTTCCAAGGTAAGTGTGTCCTTGTTTCCTATAGTAAAGGTTACGTGAAGGTCTCAGCTCTAGGACTTTCTGAAATGATTGCAGTAACAATATTTTCCAGTATTTGAGCATTTGCATGGATTCTGATTTTATTCTGTGGTGTTTATCTGTGATTTTAGGTGATGTATGTGGAGCCCCTTTCAGAAGCACCAGTGGGTGTTGTGTAATTCCCTCAAGTAATGCTTGTTTGAAATGGCTTCAGCCAAAAGCGGGGGGTGGGAGCCGGTTCCGATCTGATACGTCTGTGGAAGCATCTTCAATGTAAATATCAACTTTTCCAGGGAGGTGGTGGACTCAATGGTGCAGCATTTTAAAGTGACAATATTTGGGGACCGTAGACCAGTTTATGATGGGAAAAGAAGCCTCTATACAGCCAATCCACTGCCTGTGGCCACTACTGGGGTAAGAACTAGAAACAAAAATATACTTGTAATAGCTTTGTAGAAAAGAAAAAGCAACAAACCCAACTTCCAGTATTGTTGGGTTCAGAAAAACTGGCATCGACTTACAGCATCTGTGTTGAAATGGAGCTCTTCTGACGTGTTTCCTGCAACTACCAATGTGTGTAAATGTGCATGCAATGACTGCATTCAGAGAGAGTTTAGCAGCCTCTTTCTACAGCAAAATCTATGGAATACTCAGTTTTGCAGACTATAATACATTGGTTTATGAAGTACTATTAAAAAAGCAAACCACAGTTTCTCTGGGATGAAGAGTTTTCTTATTCAAGATGGCAAAAAGTTCTGTGATCCTCTTCTGTCTGGTGAGGACCCTCTTCTCTTTGTTTTGTGTATTTGATAACATACTTTTGCCAGATGTGCTGTGTCCTAAATATCGGAGGTTTTGAGCCTCCGGCCTGGTTTTGGAAGGAGTGGAAGCTCAAGGCCATCATACTCAGATTAAACAACTGCCTTTTTATCTCCCTCTCCCACACGCAGGTGGATTTGGATGTGACATTGCCAGGGGAAGGCGGAAAAGATCGTCCCTTCAAAGTGTCAATAAAGTTTGTTTCTCGGGTGAGCTGGCACTTGCTGCATGAAGTTTTGACAGGAAGAACCTTGCCTGAGCCTCTGGAACTAGACAAACCTATCAGCACTAACCCTGTTCATGCTGTCGATGTGGTGCTACGACACCTACCCTCCATGAAGTAGGTTCACTGTCTTCCTGCAATCTGTCTATACCTGAAGTATCCCCAGTGGGAGACCTTCATCCCTGTTTCTTTGCAGGTGAAAAGACAAAAATGATCGTTCGCCTTATGCAGCACAGCTGGTTAGCTGGACTGCTGAGGGGATTAAAGCCAATTATGTACAAGTGTGTGTTTCTGTAGACATTTAGACTCCAGAGCAGGTGATGTATTTGAACAGCTCAAGAAAGAGGAGACACTTATAATAGGCCTTTAACTGAAATACTGGGGTTGTAGCACTGCTTTCATGTTTTCTGCTCAACTCGAGCCAAGTAGGGTGACTTGGTGGTAGTGACTGTCTGAAAGCACGAGGCTTTAATTCATCCATAACACCCATCAATGGTGCATGCTTCTCATGTTTGACATACACAGTTGAGGCTGGATACCTGTCCTAACAAAGTCTGTGCTGCTTTATCTCAGAACCCTGAAACATTAGGGAAGGCCAAATTGATCTTGCTTTCTTTGGTCAGCGAAGGTTACTTTTGAAGCTCAGTTGCTGGCTTCACCTCCCTGGATCCTGGGGAAACAGCAAAGGTGTTAATGAGGCATGAAGGTTCCTTAGCAGCTCTTTTCTGAGGGAGAAGCGGGGCTTTCCCTGGTTCTTTGTTTCCACCATAGTTACTGCATTTCTCAGAGCGCGTTTTAAAACACTCAGAATGAGATTTGAGGGTCAGTCCAGAGTACACAGTGCTGTTGTACGAAATCTGCTGTGGTGGAGGTTATACTTTCTTGAAGTGGAAGATCAGAAAGGGTAAGTTAACTTAGTTCTTGATTTGTTGTAAAAACTGAAGGTGGTTGCTAAAACCAGTCAATGTTTCCTCTCAATTTAAAGCCGCTGCAACAGGAACAGAGGTATTTGAAGTGTTATCATTTAAACATAGTTCTTGGTTCACAGATTCCTGGTGCACAAAATCCCCACCCAAAATAACAATGCTGCATATTCTAATCTTTATTATAGACCTTTCTATTTGCAAAGCCATAGCATGACCATGTGCTCATCTTTTTCACCAGGTATACCCCTGTGGGCCGCTCCTTTTTCTCAGCTCCCGAAGGCTATGATCACCCCTTGGGTGGGGGTAGGGAGGTCTGGTTTGGATTCCATCAGTCTGTTCGGCCTGCCATGTGGAAGATGATGCTCAACATTGATGGTAAGTTGGGATTCAGGGTTAGGAATAAAGGTAATAGTGACCATGCCCTTAAGAATAAAAAGGACCTTAGCATTGTCATTTTGCTAGAACTGGTTGTACTGCGTTTCTGTGTGGTGATAACTTTTGGTGCCATCTGTGTAGAGAAGGATTTAGTAACCAGAAACCACCTTCTACACTGATTTCTTGGTTCATACTGTAGGTAACAGAGAGTTAAGGAAGCTCCGGGGGTGTTCTGTTAGAACTTATATCAGACTAAGAAAACCTTACAACTTAATTGCATTATACAGAAGGGTTTTTCACTTGAAGAATCCTTGTCTCATTGCTGAGTTGGGAGATTTGGTAGCTTTTTCTTGTGATATCCTTATAAAATACAGTAACTGTGAAGTCAACCTACTGCAGAAGTTGTAATGCCAACAGTAGAGCGAGATTGTAATAAGGAAGTGTAAGTGTGCCTACACTGGCTTCCTGTTCAGTCACTTCAGACCACACCAATATGGCAAAGGCTACCTAGAAATCCCCTTCTTTTTCTGGGTTTGTCATCGTGTCAGTGATGGCAGAAATGTACGTGCCATAATAAAAAACCCCAAGAACCCTGAAGTCCTGCGTAGGAAGGAAAAGCCTGGCATAGTGGTGTTCCTTACTGAGCTTCTGTATTGCTGCATCCTCAGTGGTTCAGGCAGTTGCTTAAGATGTGTCTCCACGCAGCTGCCCACAGTAGGTGTTGTTCAGTACTTGCAAGAAAACTCTGTAAACTTTATCACAGGCACTTCTGTGAATCAGGCTAATTGAGAAGGGCTTTCTTATGCAAACTCAGATCTGCTTTGCTCTCCTTTATTAAGCCCCAGATGAATGCATCTGCGATCAACTGGTGTGTGTGTCAGGCTCCCTGGCTCTCTAAGAGCCCTGAGTCTATTTAGTTGCTAAACCCCTATTGAAAAATGTCAGCGTTTGAGATGCAGGTGCTGCCTAAAGTTTTCTCTAATTCACATTCTGTTCTCGCTGTCTGTTTGAAACGCTTTATAAACCCAAGGTAAATAGTCTGTCTTTTTTGCATGGGGCTAAGCATTCTGTCAGGTTGCGCTTAGCATCTGTCTTGGAGCATAATAACACATTGCAGGTGATACTGAGCTTTCAGGCTGTACACTTCCAAGTCTGTGTGTTCTGGCTGTGGATGATACTCATGTGACTTTATAGTTCTTGTGAAATTGCCTTTCAGTCAGCAGCTATAGTGTAGCTATTGTTTGAAAATGGGTGTAGAAATCTTACCTGAGAAATAACTAGTACCAGTGTGTGCGTGGTAGGGACTGCGATAACTACCATTCAAGTGGGACAAGAATATTAGTTTATATCAGTTTATTACTTTCTGTGAAGCAAGTATGTCTTACCAGCATTAGAGAGCATAGCAGTAACTCTTGCAGTAGTAACGTGTCAGTCCTTTCTGTGAATGAGCAACTTCAGACCTTTGTAAGCTGCGGTTTACAGAGCACTGGCTTCATGCTGTGGTTTGAGGCTGTGAAGATTACCTTCAAATCCCATTGCTTGAGTTTTGGCTTACTTGTTTAACTTGTACAAGGCTCTCTGCAGAACGTGTTTGTGTCACTTGTGTTGCTGTGGGAGACAAAGCACACGCTGCCAGTGGCTGGAGGGGAAGCTGCTGGTGTTCATTCAGGAGTCGACATCCGGAGGTGTGGGCCGAGTGCATCATGTGGAGTTGGCAGCCTCCTGAAGTGACACATCTCTGAAGAATGTTTTGTGTATCAGTGCAGGGATGTGGTGGTTTGGGGACATGAGATCTGGAAAACTCGTGAAATGCTTGTCAAGCGCTTCTTTTCTGTTGGTGCCACTTAAAGTTTTAAAAGTACAGAGCAGTTTGCTTGTGTCTGAGCTGTATCTAGTGCCACCTCCCCTTTTCTGCCAAAAGGTATGGTTTCCATTCCTTGTCACTTTGTCAAGCACATTGTTTATGGTCTTCCTGCCATGGAATGAGTCAAGTGCTCTGTTCAGAAACGGTATATTGTCACTTCATTTCTCATTAGTATGCAGGGAGGAAAAGAGATTTTGGTAGATCAACAGTTGCACTCACCACTACAGTAACGTAATTGATGCACCGTCAAAATAGTGCTCATGTTCCTACCAAATACTGTTTTAGTAATTTAGCAGATCGTATCATTGGCACAATTATATTGCATTTTGAATAATCTTAGCTTTTCATGTGAACTCTTCCGTAGAGAGGCATTAATACTGCCTCTGCTTGCAGCTCCTTACAGAGTTGAAAGAGAACGTCTCTCTGGGGCATTACAGTTCTCTAGAAATAAACGTTATCTGGGGAAAAAGCCTTTCAAAACCTTGAAATGCAAAGTGGTTGCAGAATGACTGTGCTGGAGACCGATTCACTGTGGGCCCCACGCTGGCTGTTGTGTACTCAGTTGTTGCAAGGCTTGCTAATCTGTTTAAGAAAGTGTGCTGCACGTTTGCTTGAGTGTCACGTGGAATCCTCAAAAGCACTCATTTATGTACTGCTTCACAACAGTCTCACTTGGGCTTTCTGACGCAGAATGTTTTGTTCTTTTTAGTTTCTGCCACTGCCTTCTACAAAGCACAACCTGTAATTCAGTTTATGTGTGAAGTTCTTGACATTCATAACATTGATGAACAGCCAAGACCTCTGACTGATTCTCATAGGGTAAAATTCACCAAAGAGATAAAGGGTGAGTAGAAACAGATCTGTTCTGTCCCAGGTAACACAATCAAGCTAATTCTAAGGGGTTTGTTTTAACTGGAATCCTGGTTAGCATGCATCAGAAGAGCCCTGGAACTGCCAAGAGAACTGCAGTATGCCCTGTCTGTGATTCTTGTCCTGAATGAAACAATGCAGCTCTACAAAGAGATTAAAAATGCTGTATGTTCCCAGTGGCTTTAAGAGGGCAAAAGAAAGCGTGTTGTTTACTGCCTGGGTAGAGGTAAGTGCTCCTGCCTTGCTGGATGGCCAACCTTGTAATAAGCGAGGGTCGCTGAGGCCACAGTTGTGTTGTTCTGTAGATCTCCTGCTGTTTAAATGCCAAGGCAATGAGAAAATTGATTTCCAAGCTAACATAATTGATTCTTTGAAAGTAACTGATTGCTTTATGGAAAAACAAGTGCCGCTTGCAAACTTGCAGCTGAGGGCCAAATTGCATTCCAGAGAAATTGCATAAGCTGCTGGTTTGAGTAGGTTCACTCCATATATGCTACTTTACTTTGAGTTTTCCCATATCCTTTTGTTCCAGTGTAATTTGCAGAGAGAAGAGCCTTGGAAGGGCATAGCTCTCCAAAGCTCCACTCTTAAATGCTTGTGTTACTCGATGCAGGATTAGATTCTATTGAAATACTGAGCAGCAAAAAAGTAAATTTTAAGTTAGAATTCAGAAATAATTAACTTAGAAATAGAACAGTCATTTGGGGAAAAAAATGTAATTATTTTCTGGTTGTCCTCCCATGCCTCCTTTTTACATCTGCCCATCTGTCTTCAGTCTGGAGAATGAGAAGCTGTCTCTGCTTGATCTTGGGTGCCTCAGATGCTGTGTTACCATAGTCAGAAAACCTCGAGAGGTTACCTTTGCTGTCAATATTTGGGTTTACTGCTGTAGTACCTGGGAACTCCAGCCAAGATGTGATCTTCATAGTAAAACAACCCCTGCGTTAAAGACTTGGCGGTCTGTGAGCAGCTCTGTGGGAGGGTAGTGCCTTCTGTGGTGTCACAGCAAATTAATGACAGAGCAGTGAATGGTTCCAGATAGCTCTGTGTTCACAGCCCTCTTTTCCTTAGCCTCACTGCTTCATGGTGTCTTTTGTGTTTTCTCTTAATGTTGTATCAGGGCAGTGTTCGGGTTTTTTTGATTATATCATCCTCTAATATTGGTGTTCATGTTGCAGTAAGGGTTGTCAGGAATCAATGAAATACAGTTGATATGTCTTTGGGATGTCTGTGTCCCTGGTAAACTGAACACAGTATCTGCTTTCTTGTACTTAGGGACCTGATTTGATGTGGGGTATTCAATCCATTGCCCACAATCCACATGAGCCACACCAGGGCAAGGCATCCAGCTGCTTTCTCAAAAGCCTTCACTAGTAGACCATAGGTTGAATCTTCTGGATACCTAGGCTTTGTTTTCAACTGCCTTCTTTTCCATGGGCTGGGGAAAGACATAACAGTGCATCAGTGCTATGCACCACTTGTGTGATAAGCTCAGCACTCCCAGGAGATGTTGAGTCTACTCGCTGCGTACAGGACAGACAGTGAGTGCCCAGTCAATAGAAATAGCCCCTGAAAGCCTCTTGAAGCTGCCGCTGTTGCTGCTGTTAGTACCGTGGATGGGCCTGGCGGGCCTCTGGTGTGTAGGCTGAGTGCTTTTAGATGAGATCTTCAGCTGCTCAAAAGCTGAAGTTAAATTTGGTCAGTGAAATTAAAGAAAATTACAGGCTGAATGAGGACACAAAGCTGGGGAAGTGAACGCTAAGGTAGAAATCTGGTTTTGCCATTTTAATTTCAGTTATATGGGAGTTGCTAGTTTCAAGAGGCATTCAGCATGGAGAACAAGAACAAAAGAAGATGGTGAAAACAGTGTCTGTGTCTGAGATTAGTCACATGCCTGTTAAATGAAGCTGCTACAAGCGATTCAGATGACACTGAATGTTAAATGTTATACATTATGATTTGGTTTTGAGGGTAACGCCTGATTAGTCAGAAATCAACTAATAATGAAAGTAAAATGCTTAGAGAACGTAATTTCTCCTTTTGTGCCATTTGATGCTGACTATCAAAGCTGTTAGAACATGCTCTATTGTGTGAAACCTTGTCCCCTGTGGAGATTTTTGTGTAGTTATGACATTTCTTTCTATGCTACTTTTCTGCAGGTCTAAAGGTAGAAGTGACTCACTGTGGAACGATGAGAAGGAAATACCGTGTTTGTAATGTAACAAGAAGGCCTGCAAGTCACCAAACGTAAGATGCTTTTTGTCAAAGCATAAACTGTGATAGCTTAACACTGAATGTGTAACAGGGCCTAATAATTAATGAATTTGGAGGGTGTTGGTATTTGCCAACCAAGTTTTCTGTCCATTTTATTCAAACATATGTCTTTTCAGCTTTCCTTTACAGTTAGAAAATGGCCAGACAGTGGAGAGAACAGTAGCACAGTATTTCAGAGAGAAATACAACCTGCAGCTGAAATACCCTCATCTTCCCTGCCTACAAGTGGGACAAGAACAGAAACACACCTACCTGCCTTTAGAAGTAATGAACTTACTCTGATAAATCAGCTTGTTGCTGGTAGGCTGTATCGCTTTGCAAGAGGTTAAGACGTTGTGTGCCTTGCAGTACAAACGTGTTCCCATATTTACATGCTCGTTCTTCTGTTTCACTGGAGATTTCTTTAGTGCTTTAAAGTGAGACTATGCAGTTGATTTAACATTGGGATGTGTTTTATAGTGATAGTGTTGTGTATTGGCGTTATGTTGGGATCGGTTTCTAAGAGCTCCTAAGGTGTATTGACGCTTCTGACTTCCTTTCAGGTATGTAATATTGTAGCTGGCCAGCGATGTATCAAGAAACTGACAGACAATCAAACATCGACTATGATAAAGGCCACAGCAAGATCTGCTCCAGATAGGCAGGAGGAAATAAGCAGATTGGTTAGTTCTTTGCTTTCACGTTGGTGTGATGTGCTGCTCACTAAATGACACATGTATGCAATAACTTCTGATATGACCAACCTTGTCTCTGCATTCCTTCTAGCCCTTAAGTTAATAGATTTTAACTACTTCTTAAAAGAGGATTTATTAAAAATAGCTTGCAACAGTAGCCCTTCTTTTTTCTGTTAGTAGTTTGAAGGTGGTGGCATCTTCTGTACTTGAGATGTTTGGCTGCTTTCCTTAGTAAACACTTAATATTTTCACCTGGTAAGTCCAATATTGTTTCTTGGTGCTGAATCCGGACACTAAACATCAGTGTTTTTCTGACTTGAGTAGTAAAACTTGAACATTTTTGAGTGAGCAGATAGCTCTCATTGGAAACAATCCGATTTTAAGCTGAGAAATTAGCCATAAGTTTTCAGTTAAAGAAGGCTGTTCTGGAAAATTCAGAAGACCTGAATGTGCAGTACTAGCATACATTGGTTTGATTGATCTTGGGTTTGCTTGTCTCTAAAGGAGGATGCTTTCTGATCAGTGCTGCGAGTAAACAAAATGCTTTTGAATGAGCATGCTACAAGTGAGCACTTGAGTAACTAGGGGAACAAGAAATACCTTATCCAGTATATCATATCTCCTGGTATTAATTATTTTCACTGGAAGTAGGTTGATGGTGTTAAGCAGCTAAATCTGAGCCTTGTTCCGTAACAGGGGGAATGGTTGTAGAAGCCATCTGCAGCAATCCTGTTAGTCTTTTGTTTATGACGTGGAATGTGAGTAGGTACTTCTGTAACATGGAAAAACTCTTCTTTTAGGTGAGAAGTGCAAATTATGATGCAGATCCATTTGTTCAAGAGTTCCAGTTCAAAGTCCGGGATGAGATGGCGCATGTGACGGGGCGCGTGCTCCCAGCTCCGATGCTGCAGTATGGAGGACGGGTGAGGGTTTTGCTCCTTCTTTTATTTCCCTTCTGAAGAGTGATTTCCTGTGCGCATTGACAGTCCTAGTCAGTTCAGTTGCGTTGTGCAATACAGAGTTTGAATGGTAGAACTTCTGTTTTGTTATCTTGAAACCGGACACACATAGGCTTTTTCCTCTTTCACTCACTTAAACATCTCTTGCTTTTGTTTCCATAGAATCGAACAGTGGCAACCCCAAGCCATGGAGTATGGGACATGAGAGGGAAGCAGTTTCACACTGGTGTTGAGATCAAAATGTGGGCCATAGCTTGCTTTGCAACACAGAGACAATGCAGAGAAGAAATATTGAAGTAAGGCATGTCATGGTTCAGGCTTTGAAGATGCCATCTTAGCAAAAATGTGAATGTAGAGCTTCTAATGAGCATTTGATCTGGTTTTAATCATCAAAGATATTAGGGAGCGAATTCATTCTGGTTTGCTTCCAGTAAGGAAGCTACAGTCAAAACACTGTACCTGAGTACATGGGGGTTCTGGTCCTGTGATATTGCTCTTTTGTGTAGAGTTTCTTTTGGCATCTTGAATGAAGCACTAAATGTCTCTGAACTCTTTCTTTGGTTACATTCTGGCCTTTAAAGCTCTTTGGAATTGTCTTCATTTGAGTAGCACAGTTCTGTCCCCTTCTGCTTTGGTTGTTGTGTGATATTGTGAAAACTCAAAACACTTCTCATCTTTAGGGGGTTCACAGACCAGCTGCGCAAGATCTCCAAGGACGCAGGGATGCCCATCCAAGGCCAGCCCTGCTTCTGCAAATACGCCCAGGGGGCAGACAGCGTGGAGCCCATGTTTCGACACCTCAAGAACACCTATTCAGGGCTTCAGCTCATCATCGTCATCCTGCCAGGGAAGACACCGGTGTATGGTAAGGGAATACTTCTGTCTTTACCTTCTTGGTCAAGTGTCGATCTGAGAAACTTGCTCCCAGCAGCATTAGAGAGTTTTTCAGGGTCATTCCTTGGACATTGGAAACCAATATTTTGTGTCCAGAAATGAAACGAATTGGAAGCAGGTCGGTAAGTTGGAAGTTGTTTTGTAGAGTGTGGTACATTTAAATTATTGTGACTTAAGCTAAGCTCACAACAGAGCAATAATTTCAAAGGGCCTCAAGTCGTATCCTAATGTTTGCTTCTCAGCGGAGGTGAAACGTGTGGGAGATACACTCTTGGGAATGGCCACACAGTGCGTTCAAGTCAAGAACGTCATTAAAACATCTCCACAGACCCTATCAAATCTGTGCCTGAAGATTAATGTTAAACTTGGAGGAATCAACAACATCCTTGTACCTCATCAACGGTAAGGCGTTGTGGAGGCTGATGTGGGGTTTCTTTTAACAGGTGTGGTTACATTTGCTACTTAGCACCTAAAATTTAATCATGGCAGTACCTCAGTGGTGCTCGTATAACCATTCTGTAGACCAACAGCTTCTGCAAGAAGCTGTTTGTAGTGTTCATGTGTAGCTCGTGGTGTTTCTCCACTAGAATCATGCCACAGTAAATGGCAGTGTATTTTGGGATAACTGCTGTGGTGGTGTCTTGAAGTTCATGTGTTGTGCACAAAGACTTCATTGTGTAGGTTTGGCCGGAGGACCTGAGAAGAAGGTCCATGCAGCTTAGCTGAAAGAGGAAGGAAACCCCACAGTGAGCAATAACCTTGCACCAACTGTTCACCTACAATTGTGACTTAGCCCTTTTTTCTTTTTGAAGACCTTCTGTGTTCCAGCAGCCAGTGATCTTTTTGGGAGCTGATGTCACTCACCCTCCTGCTGGAGATGGGAAGAAGCCTTCCATAGCTGCTGTAAGTTTTATTAGATTAGCATTGCTTTCTCATCTCAGGTAAAGGCTGGGACAGTAAATGCAACTCGTGGGCTACGGCTGTGTCAGATGTCTTCAGGGCCAGTTCTTTGTAGACATTTCCAGTGTTATTAGAAGTCAGGTCTTTAGAGGAACTTGATACCTCAGACTTTTCGTACCTTGATTTAAAAACTGAAAAGCTAAAATGGCAGTTACGTTCAATGATGTACTTCTGCAGAACTGCTCTAAAGGCAGTAATTCAGCTTCATGAGGTTAGTTAATGACACTTGAATTTTTAGAGAAGAAAATTGTCATTAAAGGCCTGGTTTGGCAGGAGTGGTTTTGATAATTCTTACCTTTTGTGTGGGTACAGTTCAGGTGGTCAGGGTGGTGGTTGGATGCACGGTCAGTACCTTCTTGTTTTGTCCCCTTGATGCTTTACTTGCCATAGATGGCAGTCTCCAATTCTACAGATTCATTTTGAGGTGCTCAGAGGGCAAGTTTTGTACCTGTTTTCAGAAAGCGTTAAACCTGCATGTGCTAGAAGTTCCAGTTGAACAACCACACTAACATGTTTCACGTAACTGTCATTTACTTGACGATTGCTCTTCTTGGCTATCTTAATGGGTATAGATTTGGTCCTGAAGCCTTTCCTCATGTGATCTTCCCCTGAAGGTTGTAGGTAGTATGGATGCTCATCCAAGCCGGTACTGTGCCACAGTGAGAGTCCAGCGGCCCCGGCAGGAGATCATCCAAGACCTGGCCTCCATGGTGAGAGAGCTCCTCATCCAGTTCTACAAGTCAACACGGTTCAAGCCCACACGTATCATCTTCTATAGGGACGGGGTCTCTGAAGGACAGTTTCGACAGGTGGGTTCATTTGTGGGTTTCTTCAAGGACTTTGTTACTACAGAACAACTCCAGTCCTCGTATTTGAGTCGCTGTACTGTTTGAGTTGCTTACATTTACACAAAAGTACCACACAATAATTGAGACTTAAGGAAAGGATTTCTTAAGTAGTTTGGGTAAGGAAGGTGGCAGCTTCTTTCCTGTCTGGGACAATGAAGCCTTAGAACTTGGGAAAATGTATTTCAAACTGCTTCCTAAGGTTACTAACTGTGTGGCAAAGTTGCACTTAGTATTAACTGCAAATTGTTTATTTGGTGTTGCATATAGAGTACAAATAAAGCCTAAACTGTTCCGTTCTTGTGTTTGTAGGTTTTGTATTACGAACTGCTAGCCATAAGAGAAGCCTGCATCAGTTTGGAGAAGGATTACCAGCCTGGAATAACCTATATCGTGGTGCAGAAGCGACATCATACACGATTGTTCTGTGCTGACAGAACAGAAAGGGTAATCATCGCCCTCTCTCACAGTAGCCTTACATGAAAAGCTTGCTGTCAAGCACTTAATCTGCTGGGGAAAGTATTAGTGTGGGCTTTTCTGAGTCTGAATGTCTTTGCGTTCGGGGAAGATGATGAATAGGTAAGCACAAAATGCAGCCCAAAATTGAAAAATGGTTGACCTTAAATATGGTAAAAAACCAAACCACACAAAACCCATAATCCCCACCAGGCTTTGTCACGTTCCCCTCATCTGTCAACGAACTATGGCTAATGAGTGTGTGACAAACTGGAACCAAGTCTGCAGCGACTGTAAGAGAAGAAAATGGGAAAGGAAAAATAACTTTTCTTCTTAGTGAGTCAGTCCAAACTCAAGCTGACAGTTCTAAATGCAAATGTACATGCAGTTCTTCTGCCTTTCTGAGACTGAAGGTTCTAAAGGGCTTTCAGTGCAGTGCTCTGTGTTGAGGCGGTAAGTGCCTCAAAGCGTCCTTGTCAGACATCCCTGGCTGCTCTGTTGACGCACTGCAAACTGTATTGAGGCAGCTTATTCCTGGAAACCTTGTGTGGGTTGAATAGGAACTTATATTTTTAATCATGGGGAGATGGATAAACAGTTGTTAGCTTTACTTCTTAACAAAACCTTTTCTCTAGGTTGGACGAAGTGGCAATATTCCAGCTGGAACAACTGTAGATACAGACATTACACATCCATATGAGTTTGATTTTTACCTCTGTAGCCATGCTGGAATACAGGTACAGTTGTTTCTCTGAAAGTGAATGTGATTTTAGAATGTGGTTTTCTCCCTTTTGTGAGCCTTGTGTCTACAGACACTTACTTAGTAGGGAAATGTTATTTAACTCCGTTTTATCTGAGATATCATAGTACTTTTATGATGTATAGCCACAATGAAATGAACATTGAATCAAGTTTTCAGATGTAAACCATTTGAGAGACTGAAGGCAGTGTTCATTTGCTGTCTAAATGCACACCAGTGAATTACAGGCTGTGGAATTAAATCCAACAGTGCAGTGGTATTGCCAACAGTACAGTGGAGAGTCAACTTAATGACAAATTCTAATAAGATATGGCTTAAAAATGGAAAAAAAAATCCCTAAGGAATTGTGAAGAGTTAAAAGCAGCAGTTATTTCTCTGGGAAACGTGTTTTGGTGAGAAACAGTTTTAATTGAAGGTAGTTAAGAGCTGGTGTACTCATGGCTTAGTCATGTTAGGAGCAGGTTTTAGTTGTTGAGGGTTATCTAGAAGGCATGTGTTTTTTTCCAGGCAAGGATAATTGGGGTACCATAATCACGTAAATGTTAGACTTCTTGTTCACCTTTATAAGCACATTTAGGGCTGACCCAAGACTGTATTTTCTCTGGCTGCTGTTGCATAAGCGTTCAAACTCGATAGTGTGGCCCTTTCTGAGCTTAAACATCTGACTTGATTGCATGGAAAAACCAGATGAGTGAATTGATGTTCCCTTCTTCTTAGGGTACCAGCCGTCCCTCGCACTATCATGTTTTGTGGGATGATAACTGTTTTACTGCAGATGAACTCCAGCTGCTGACTTACCAGCTCTGCCACACATATGTGCGCTGTACACGATCAGTTTCTATACCTGCACCAGCGTATTATGCTCACCTGGTAGCATTCAGAGCACGATACCATCTCGTGGACAAAGAACATGACAGGTAAATGAAAGCATGGGCTGGAGGTTTTGTCCCTGTTGGCCTTTGCTCCATTGTCAGGCATAAAGCCATCTGACTGCAGGTAATTACTGCTTGTTTTGCAGTTGATTTTTGTTACATCTAGGACTAATCTTAAGAGGCTCATATCCTGACAGCTGCTGCTCAGGGCAAGACAAGAGTGGGTTGGTGGATTCAACTGAAAAACACTCAATAAGAGAATGAAGTTTACTTTAATGAATTATTCTGTTATTACTTTAATGTGGTCTGAGGGAACAAGCCATGCATCTAGGGGTTTTTTTGCTATATAATTAGAGTATGTATGAGTGAAGCAAATGTTAAGTGCCTTCCACTTACCTACCTCCACTTTGTACAGCAGAAGTGTTTTATAAACTTCTAACCATCAGTATGTTTGTAACAGGCTTATTTTTAGATGGACAAATGGAGCAGCTAAGGTTAGAGGGGTGTGTCAAAAGCCTTGGGGTTGCTGTGTGGATAAAGCAGCCTTTGCTCGGTAACCAGTTCTGTGACTTGTTGCCACGTTGCTCGCCTAAAGCAGAGGTGTGAAGGCAGCTTTTTGATCCGAATTAATGCAATTCACTGCTTGTCTTTGTCTCGTTCTGTGGCAGTGCTGAAGGAAGCCATGTTTCAGGACAAAGCAATGGGAGAGACCCGCAGGCCCTCGCGAAGGCTGTACAAATTCACCAAGACACCTTACGCACGATGTACTTCGCTTAAATCAATAGATGGGGAGCATACTCGCTGGAAGGAAGAACTGAACAATTAAGCCACATACAATGTATGTTTCCAGTGGGGTTGGTTTAGGGGGTGTGCCTCCGATCGTGCTGGAGTTGATGCTGTGCAGGGGTGAGAGGCTAAACCCTTAAATTGACGCAAGGAAGATTGTTTACTTCATTGAGGAACACAGCACTATTATGCAATATGAAACCAGCCAACTGCTTTTTTGGTGCGGGCTTCTGTAGGCAGCACCACCATCATGTTTTAGTTTCGTTTCTTTTTTGACTCTCTTGTAGTTTAACCCTCCTAAAATGCCTTTACCTCAAGTTGCTCGGCAGCACAACTGCAAAAAAAGAATAGTGAGAAAATTGATGGTGTCATTTAAAAGCAAAGCACCTCTCAAGGAACAATCACAAGGATTGTTTGGGGAGTGTGCAAAAAAATCCCCCCCGAAACCACGAGGTTTGTACCCCCACTGCATTGAGGAATCGTTTGATGTTGCCACTAAGCATTCGAATGTCAACATATCCGAGTACATTTGAATGTACATCACTAATTAGAAAAAGCTGGTTGGGGGGAAGATGTTTTGCACACTAACCCACTAATTTGAGCATAGTTTAGCCAACTGCTGCCTCTGTGTCTTTCTTCACAGCTTTGGAGTTCTCAGCTCCAATAATTCCCTTTCTAAAAGCAAACAAAGAAGCTAGTGGTATTCTGTGCAGGCAGTAGTGATCCAAACTCATCTTGCTCCCTGGTGAATTTACTAAAGCTGCTGTTTTACCTAGTCCAAAAGTTTCAATTCTTTTCTATCTGGCAAGTCAACTATGGTGAAGCTTCACATGAGATCCACTGTCCCAAGTTTTCTGGGATGACATCTACTAAACACCAGAACTGAAACTTTAGAGCTGAGGTCTTTTTTGAGCTAAAAAATGCTAGTTTTACTTGCTGCCTCTCACACCTTAATGTGATTTCATATGTATGTGTTTTTGAAGTTTAGCTTCCTTTTTGTTTCTTTTATATTTATTAGAGTAATAATAATGCTTTAATTTAATGATGACAGAACATACGGTCAACATCAACTTTTATTTTTTAGAAATGTAACCATGTTTATTTTTACAAGAAACTGACAACTTGGTTTGCTATCTTTTAGTGCAATAAGCGTTCTAAAGGAAAACCGTGTCCATTGAGCTGTGCTAAAGCAGTGTTCGTACCACGAACTGTGGAAGAATGGACACCTCCATGATTTTAAAAGGACAAAGTAAAAGCCTTAATTTTGAAAGGAAAGTTTTATAGTCAGAAGGAATCTTGGATTTTCCTTTTTTAAATCAAAAAAACAGCAAAGATGCTTCTAGAACTGTGCGAGCTTTACTTGTCACTTCAGTGTTTTGATTTAACAAAGGAATTGGCCTTATTTTTGGCTTTGAAACGTGGAGGATATTTGAATTAAATGGAAAGAGTTTTTTATTAAGCTCTAAGTTTTTACATGCATAGTTAAATCTATTTGACATCACTAAAATGTCTGGAATTAATAGAAGTTTTTAGGCTTTTTTCCTCTTTGATAATGACTTTCCTTTTAAAATTAAGTTATTGGTAACTTCATTTCACTTTGCAATTATAAAGAGGGCTGGGATAGTTCTAACATGTTAAATCACTGAAATGTGAATCAGATTAACGGGACTCTTTCATTCCACTTTAAAGGTAAAACAATATTGAAGATGTCAGAGATAAGCATTTATTCAACGAGGGGACTGGGGAGTTTTGCACTTTGTAAACTCGTGAACTGCATTTTTGACTGTTTTTATTTGCACTGGTTCATAGTTATATATACTGCAGATCCTTTGTATGGGCATTGCTGTTATCCCAGCCCTTCTGAACTCCACCTGCTCTCCACATGAAAACCAGTGGGTTGGTTTGAGTAGCTTCTCTCCCGTCATTCTCATGAAATCCGCTCTTTGCCAACAGACTGTATTTTGAGCCTAAAATCTGAGCCCATTTTGCTTCAACAGGCATGAATTTCCCCTTTTATTTCCTGCCAGAAAACAAAGTACTGTATTTTGTGCATTTGTATATTGTATTGAAGTATACGTAGTGCTGTTCACAACACTGTCTCAAAGAGCTTTACTAAACAGTTAGTGTATATACCTGTTTTATCTCCCAGTATCAAGGAGGTTAATGTAAGAAGAGACTAACTTTGCGATGTTAAATTGCACTGGAAGAGCCGTGCCAGTGGGCAGTTGGCCTGGGGAGCCTCAGAGAGAAGGCAGGACAGGATCAAGGGAGGCTCAGCAGACCGGGGTGTGTCCGGGGATCCCTGGGGCCTGGGGGGCCGTGTGCCTTCATTGGCTGCTCCTGCAGACCCCCAGCCCTGCTCCTTGACCTCTTGAGGCACTTGCCTTTCAACACCTTGAGATGAACCTGCTGCAGGGAGGTTGGTGTAAGTGAAGAACTAGAGCAGGATGGTTTCTGAGGCAGTCTCCCAAACCTTTTCCCTCGTCTGTGAGCTGACATTCTCTCACAGAAGCGCTCACGCTTGTAGTCCCCTTTGGAAAAGGTTCAGGTTTGGCTTTTTACAGGAAATTCTTTTGAGATAGATAATTTTTTTACCAAACCTCAATATTTTGCAGAGACTTCTTGTGCCTTTCTGGCATTTAGATGAAAATTCCTTTTTAAAAAAGTCTGTTTAAGCTCCTTGCAAAGACACCGTCTGCTTCTGCTCCGTGACTGCGATTTGAGAGGCTCTTTGGCTTGCTGCTTTCACCAAAACCACCTAAATCAATGGAACTTCGGTGACTTGTTGAGCTAATGCTTTGCCTGGTTTTCATGTGAAGAGTATTTGGAAGTTTTAATCTCTCTTCTCGGTTTCGCAAATATCTACGTCAAGTGCCGATACTTATTTGTATTACAATATCAAGTTACTGACGTTGTGAGGGCCACACATTTATGATGCTGTAGCTGCTATATTTATTTAAATGGAGATGGACAATTACTGCACTAAGGAATGAGGAGAATAAGCAAGGAATCAAGGTTAGTTAGAGATCTTGGTTTTGTTTTCAGAAGAGAATTAATGGTGTGAAATATCAGTGTAACAAAGGGTGCTGTCATTTTAACTGAGATTAAATAGCCAGATATTCTTCCTTTGTTTAAGAACATATATATTTTGATGTTTGCAGTTTGGGGGTGGGGGGTCGGGATAAATGGTACCTCATCTGTGGTGGCAGTTTCCAGTATATTTTCAGAGTATATGGATTTCTTTTATTTTTGTACCTGCTCTCCTTTAAAAAAAAAAATAGAAAAAAAATTAATCTCAAAAGCTTATGTGCTGTTTGGGGAAGTCTTGAGTGAGATTCCCAGATCCCCCCTCTGCCTGGGAGCTGTCTGTGTATGGTCCAAAGAGGGATGTGGATGAAGGCTGACAGCTCTCTACTTCCTTTGCAGACAGCCCAGCCTCGGGTTTATGCCAGTCTAGACAAATGGTTCCTGTCTCCTAGGCTGCTGTACCAGTTACTGCAGGAGACCTCACTTGTACTTAACAAGTGCCACTAATTGCTCCTGGGATGGGAGCATGCACAAGGGCCCAGCCCTGGGCTGGGGAAGGGGCAGCCTTCGGGCATCAGCCACACGAACCTGCCGCACTGGTACCATGCCAGCAGCCGGAACCGCTCCTGGGGCCGGTGCAGGGCTCTGTGACCTAGCAGAAAGCCAGCCAAAACCTGTGCTCTGGCGACCAGTAGATCCAGATTTGGAGAGGAAAGTAGAGTGGTTTGTGGGTGAGGCGATAAACTTGCAGCATCTGCTATCAGAATGATTAACTCCACCCTAAGTAGCTTATTTTTCCTTTGTAGGGCAATTCAGCTGTGGCCATTTGACTCAGGATCGCTGTATTACTGTTCAGTGTGGAATCTGGTTAAGCGTGTCCAGCAGTTGTTTTATAGGATTCATTCTGGCATCCTTTTGGAAGTTTGTTTGGCCACAGAAATGGTTTTTGGGAGTAAAATGGGTTTCTGGAAGCTGTCAGTCAAATTATTTCAAGATGCTATTGGTCCTAAAGTAGTTTCACTTCTCCACGTATGTATTTTTGTCCTATAAAAAGCTCAGTGTAAGGTACTGGATAGTCACCTTCTGTACGAATGCCAGCTACGAATACTGGTTTTCTACTGCTCTTGAAATCCACTGTGCAGAGATTCCAAGCTCAGCTTACACTTAAAAAAGCTTGAGGCCTTTTTTTTTTAATATATGTACTTTCTTCATATCTCGTCCTCTTTCGATATTTTTCCCTTTTGTGAACTGAGGGTTTAGAACCTTCCTCAAAGCACTTTTATAAGCAAGGAATCGAAAGCTCCGGTTATGTACCTTGAAACTATAAATTCAGTTCTCAGAGAGCATTATTCCTAGCTGGCCATCTCAGCGTCTGGTCACACCAGGCAGATACTGTCCCTTTCCATGCTGTGGCATTTCGTGGCTGCTACTGGCAGGTTGATTGGATCTAGTGGGGAAAATCTGTTCGGGTGTCAAAGGGGAAGATTCCTGTCTGTCTTTTCTACCCAAAGATGGTACTTCAGACCGATACTGGGCGCTAGGGTATGATCTTTGTTTTGGCCCCTGTTTGGATAAAGCTTCATTTAGCCAATTCACTCATTGTTTTTTGTAAACCTGAAAAGATCATGGTTAGAGCTTGAGCTTTTTGATGCTTTCTGCTAGTAGATTTTGTACTGTTGGTAGTTGTGGGATGGGTACAGGATCCTACGTTTTACCTCCTTAGCAGAGTCTCAAGAATCCCGATCTCTATGACACTACAACAAAACCAAATTGTTGTTCCCCAAGTAGGCAAAGGTGCATGTGGAGGGGAAGGAGTTTGAGAAGAGAGGCTTGTGAGGGAAGATCTCGAAGCATCGGTTTTACAGAAACAAGGGTGTTGATGGAGGGATGCCACGCTCGTGCCCTGGCCTTTTCCTGTCTTGTCTGAGGTACCCCCTCACCTAACACGGGTAGTTAACATAGGGTCCTTTTAGAACCAAGCAGTTCCACTGTTTAAACCTTGGAGTGATCTTTATTTTTTTTAAGCAAGACAGTCCTCAGAAAGTGCCTTTTTAGAAGATGGTGCTGTAGATTTTTATTTTCCAGTTGTACGTGGCTGAAAATTTAAGATAAATTATTGAAAATGCCAAGTGTTTGATAGTATCTTTCAGGTACTTTCAAGCATCAGCTTCTCTGAGTCAGGACCAAGAATAACCAGGAAAGTGTTTTCCTTTGGAGGGAGAGGCATTGAGGAGCGATCACCAAATTCAGCTGGTAGGCTAGGATCGGGTTTGATTTGGTCAATGCAATTCACCTCTTCACACTGAGGGGATTTGGGGGGGGGAATGTAGGAGAAGCAGCAGCACAGGACTCTGGGCAATGTGATTAGTGCTGAAGGGGGATCCATAGCTACTGAAGGATGTCATCTCTTCGATGTAGCGTGCTCTCAAAGATGCAGACAAACTCAAAGCTGTCCCTGAAGACTTAGGAGATGGTCAGTCCTAAGCAAGCTTGCTTGGCTGGTTAAAGGAGTGGTGTCCATGGGACTGGGGGTTCTGATACACTGGGCGGGATGGCTCGGTGGGGTGGGCAGTGCTGCCCCACTCAGGGCTTGGGTCCACGGTGAGTTTGGTGAGCATTCCTCTGGTCAGGAAAAGTTGTAGACTAGACTATTAAACACTGCACCTCAGTAACCTTGTAATGCTGCATAAAGTAATAATAATAGCAAAGTTCTGCTTTGATTACACTGTAATGTGCTTGCACATGCCTGCAAAAAATACACAACTTTCATTTTTGTAACGGTCTTAACAGCAGTTATCAGACTTCTTTTCTTTTATGATGAACCTTGTCCTTTATTGTGGTGTTCCTGTATATTTATTGGTAATCTCTGTGCAGCTCATGGGTCTGTGTGCATGGTCTGTGTGTTGCTTTTAACACTTATTTTTAGGTGAGAGAAGTTTGTGAATGTTTGGGGTTTCTTCTCC
Source organism: Psilopsiagon aymara (assembly GCA_024733675.1). NCBI lineage: Eukaryota > Metazoa > Chordata > Aves > Psittaciformes > Psittacidae > Psilopsiagon > Psilopsiagon aymara. Next base: position 11,332 of record JANRGW010041880.1, on the reverse strand, counting down.
AAAGTCAGCGTAACTAGTCCTGTTTGAGAGGAGACAATAAAACACCTTCATAGACAGACTACTTCAGTTGGTACCTTGTTTCTTTCAAACAGAAATCAGTTTATGTTCATTTTATTACTGTTCATACAGTATTGGGCATTTCAGATGTGGAGTAACTTGATGTCAGTCAGGATATTCTTGAATATCAGGAGCTTAAGCGCAGAACTCCCACTGTTAGTGCAGGTGGCATCTTGGCAGGAATAAGTTCATGTCCAGACTATTTCTAGGAATTAGCAGAGCTTTTTGATATCTCTTAATTTGATTGATGAAATATTTGGGGTAGACATTCCCCAAGTGGGGCAGTGACCCACACCTCGGTGTTGAAAGGGACGCTCAGCACTCCCGCTGCCCACCGAGACTACGGATCAAGTATTTTTGTTGTGTAGATTTCTTCTGATTCAAGTTAGAGAAATGAACTGATGTTTCTTGTAGTTTGTTACCAACCTTCTTGTCTTACTACAGTGCCCAATGCCACTTGGTATTTAAGCTTGCAATGATGTTAAATTATTTTATATTCCTGATCTCTTAATGTTATTAGGCTAGGATTTAGAAAGCATCTTTTCAGTCTAAAGTCTGAGCCAAAACTCTGTCTTCTGTCCCTTTTAGTAGTAGGTGTTTTTATCTTTTAGACAAAAAGGGCCAAAAATCTTGCACCATCAGCTTGTTTGCAGCAATACTCTCTCCCCTTGCCTATCAGCGAGTTTATTTTCCATCTATATTTAGCTAACACCTGAAGCTGTTGAGATTTAGAAGGAAGTTGCTGCCTCTTCTTTCTACCAAAAGAAATGAAGTAGACTTCGCATCTGGTGATGCTGGGTTTCTGGTGGGCACAGATCTCCTCCTAGAAGCCTTGCTTTGGTGATGATGAACTGTAGCACCCATGGGTTTAATCACAGTAGAAATGTTCTGTATGTTTCTGTTGCAGTCATTGGAGGGTGCATGGGGATTTAAAGTATCCCATTTAAATACAAGCTAATAAACTGCTGAAGATGTAGATACTCTCTTAAAGTACTTCAAATTTGTAAAGAAAAGCCAAGCAACAAACCAAAAAATCCCCAGTAACCTAATTCACGTGGATAGTTTTAACTCATCCTCCTTCCTGGCAAAGTTTGAGACTGAGGATTTGCTGTAATTGATGCTACTCACAATATGTGGTGCTGGGATTAATGCTAACGCTAAGCTCACTGAGCTGTATGTTTTGTGAAGAGAAGTGGTAGTGGTGACTGTGCTATTAAACCAATAGTAAAAAGCTCTAAAAAATGCAAGGAGGAGACTTGTCTCTGTATTGAAAAGCTGGATATACTGCAAAAAACTCATGCTGCTAAAGCCTTGTGAACCTATATCTTTGTACCCACAGCTTACCATGAAAAGACCTTACATGACTACTTCAAAAACTAAGGGGAAAAGTGAGGGGAAAAGCATTTTCCTGTATTTGAGTGCCTGTTCACATCCTAAAAGGCCAGTGCTGAGAAGCAGGTGGCAGTGCCTGTAACAGCTCTATAACTAAATCAAACTGTGTTTGTATCTCAACCTTGCCGCTACCTTACCTGGTTTGAAGCAGACGCAGGTTCCCGCAGATCGGTGCTATTTGAAACAGCAGAGCTGGGGGGGTTGGGAGCAGTATCTGACCCCTCCTGACAACACAGATGCTCCGCTAGATTTCTGGTTGCTGTTTTCATGCAGTTCACACTGAAGTGTGCCTGGCTACCAAGACAAACAGCAGCAGGCAGTTGTAGAGTTAATTTTGCTGTAGCACTACAGTTGCTTTGCTTTTCCTCAGCTCTTACCTACCTCCCTGTTCCCTTAGGCAGGATGCTCTCCCTCACTGCCTGTGTAGAATTAGCCATGTGGAGGATGCTGTGGCTGTGTGGAAGGTGAATCAGCTCTGAATGTGGGAGAGGTGTAATAGCGATGAAAGCAACTGCCTGTAGAAATAAAGGACTGGGTAGGAGTTGGGTGGATGTCAGGATTTTCCCACTTCAGGGCAATCAATGGGAACATCAGACATGAGCTGAGGTGTCCTGATCTGTTGGTGTCAGACTTGAGCTCACCGAGAGCAAGCATGTGCCTTTTTCTGATCAAGAACAGAACTGGGAAAACTTGTGTTTGCATTGGTAGTATGGTTAGCATTATTCTTGAACTGTTTTTAAAGCTTGAAGTCCTTGGTCAGAATGGAGTTGGGTTTGTGTTGAACTCATTAAAGTGAGCCCTGAATTATTTATGAATTAGAACTACCCAGAGAGGAGAAGCCTTTAAAAGAAGTGGCTTCTGGAGAGTAATGTCATCAAATAAACGTAATTCCTGGTAGACTTGCAATTCATTTTTCTCTATCTAATGAGAATCATTAATTCTGCCTTCATCTGAATGCTGCCTGTCCAGTAATGTCTTCACTCTTTACCATGCTCCTGCAGCTTTCCATACGCTCCATTGCTTCTTCCCCCCCCATTCCCCTTTGGTAGCTGTAAGGACAAAAAGAATGTTGTGCAGGGAATGTCAGGGAGGAGAGGTTTGATTAAGTGTGGGAATGTGGAGGTGAGGATTAAACATCATCCTTCAGGAACCAGTTTTGCCAGCAGCTGAGGGTAGTGGTGTCTGTAGAAAATTGTGTGGTCTCTGGGGTGTGGACGGGGTTAGCAAAGTGGTACGAAGGGAGAAAAGATCCCACATCCTCTGATACCAAGGTACTAAGAGACAAAAAGGCTGTTACAGACTGTGCTGTGCTGAAGTGAGCACCTGTGTCCTTAGATGCTACTTTGGGCTTAAAGCTGCTAAAAAAAGTGGATTTTTCAGACCAAAATGGAAGAGCCTTCCAAATAGGTTGGTTTTGATGCAGGTTGAGATATTGAGGAGTTATCCAGCCAGGAACTCTGGTCTCACTGCTGGCTCTGATGGTTTCTCTCCCTGACCTCAGCTAAACCACCCTGCCTCACTTTTCACCCTATCTAGAAAATATTTCTGCTGATTCACATGGCCTTACGAGAGCTAGCTCTTAGTGTTCTGAGGATGACCCACAATGTGGAAGTACTATCATCTCTACAAAGCTGAGCACCTTCTTGCATCTTCAGTGAATACAGTTCAGAGCCCATCTCTGATGTCAGGATGTGCTCTTCACTTAATCTCACCGCAGCTCTGCAGAGGAAGGCTGTTGGGTTTGGTCCCATGATGTTTTCCTGTTGCTTTCTTTGAAGGAAATCCATTTGTTGCAGAACAGACTGTCGGAGAGCAAGTTTATTTAAATGAAAGTTGGGCTTTTTTTCCATTGCTGAGAATTATGTAAATCTTTCAAACACATTTGGAAGTTGGAAAATTAATACCTACTGTAATACTACCTAGCAACACAGAAAAATATATGTTGAGATCAGGGCTGTGCAAGCCCATAAATCACAGGTCCACACCCCATCCAGATGTGCAAAAAAATAGCTATTAAAATAGTAACTACTAAACTTTCATTATGCTTACACTTGGAAATCTCTTAAATAGATTTAAAACCAGTTTCTTTGATAGAAGGTTCGTGTCTTGCTGGTTAGTGCTCACTCAGACGTAATAGCAGAGTAATACCCACTGGAGCAATGCTAAATGAGAACCTGTTGAAGTTTGGGATCCTGTTGGTGAGCCAGCAAAGTGGAAACTTGAGTCGTGCTCTTCAAGTGGTGAGGCAGAAAACCTCAGCGAGAGGAAGACTGCTGGAGATGAAGTTTGTCCTCTGGCAATTTGGCAGTGAAGAATGGCTTCTTTTGGGTACTCGGTTTTGTACATCGCTTTCCTCCTGTGGTTATAGGGTTCTTTTAGTTTTCTTTGGATTTTATTTCTATCCTTCAGTAAAATGTTGTCGTTTCTGCAGTTCTCAGTGTTGAATCTAACCTTGAGACAACTTAAATGTTGTTTTCCTGTAGAAAAACCTGCTTCTAGAAAGTTGCGTTTGGTGTCTGTTTTGCAGGCAGTTTGGAAAAGCAAACCTCAGCATGGCAATAAAGTTGGCAGAACAAGTTTTTGGTCTGAAATGTTGATTTTACAGGCTCATTGCCCAGCTCCTACTGCCACAACCAGCGACTGGCATAAGAACCTGCGTTTCACAGCTTAGGTGACGCACTTTGGGCTCACAGGGTACACAGATCCTCCTGGTACAGTCTCCTTTTCTTCACTTGGTGTAAGCAGTTCAGTTTCCCCAGCTAGCCTGTTGGTGGATTGAGTGTTATCATGGGGAAAACCAAGGTTGTTTGGGGAAAAACTGGGCTGTTTACGTGGCCTGGAGGTGTCTGATCATAGATAAAATCATTGTCTATCAGCAGATGTTACTTTAAAGCTTTCACAGTAATTGGTAGCATTCGGTTGTGAGCCAGTATGGGTATTAAAGTATCTTCAGGAGAAGGTGGCATAGTGTGTGCCATAACCATTGCTAGTGATGGAGCTGTGTGTGTTTAGGAGACTTCTGGAAGCGATGTCGTGCATATAAATTTTGCATATTTAATACCATATGTTTAAATTACAAATATTGTGCTGTTTGGGATTCCTTTTCGGAGAAAAATTCCAATAAACCAGTCTGGTGAATTGAGATTCCCTGATTCCCTTCTATGTGTCTTGCTCTTAATGATATGCTGGTAACTGCTCCCTCCTTTTGGTGTTAACCATTGCTTATGAAGCAGGAACTTGACAATGTTCCCACCCTGAAGGTACTGGGGGGGATTTGAAGCAAAAGGGAATTGTTTCAAGACTGAAGTAGAGCTGTGACTTGAGACATTGCACAAAGCGATTGTAACCGGACGGCAACCAAACTGGTAAAAGCCTTTATTTTTACTTACCCATCTCGACCATGTGTGCCTATTTGTATTGCGGATGTGGGCTGCAGCCGGGTGGGGTGGGAGGGATCCGCGCTCCGGTGTGTCCTGAGCTGTCCTCGCTGAGCGGAAGCCGTCTCCTCTGCCCCTTCTCCCTTTCCAGACGAATTGTTCATGCCAAATTTTCTACCTGTCGCAAGCTGCTTTCTTTCCAGCACAGTAAAACGTCCACTTCTGTCACTGTTCCTTCCCTCCCGTAGGCATCTGTAACCTCTGTATGACTGTGCGTAGTACACACAGCGGTCCTCAGATCTCTGCTGGCTTTAGATACCATCGAGTTGGGTGTATTGTAAACGAACCGTATTCATTTGAAAAATAAACTTTTTTTTTTTTGAAATGCATATGTGTTGTTTTAATTATATATTTTAATGTACTCTCACGGTGTTAATTGATGCGGGGTGCATGGATTTGGAGGCACTGGCCTGGACTGTGTGGTATCGGGAGGGAGGTGCTGTGCATCTCTGCCATTAAGTGGCTTTATTTTCTGACTTTGATTTGATTTAACGCCATGGAATTGTTTTCACACCAAGGAATCACTTGTGGAAGTGCCGGGCTCAGTGGTTTTAAACCCTCCTGCTGTCCACCAGTGCTCTGTTCCGCTCACCCCGTGCGGGGCCAGGACACTCCTCGCCCCATCCCCTGGGTTATGTATTGATTTTGAAAGTAATATTAATGACAATGACCGATTTCGGTGGTGTTTTACCTCAGTTTGCAGCGTTCCCGCCCCTGTGAACCGCTCCCCCCCCCCCCCCCCCGGGGGTC
>JANRGW010041879.1:0-38016 GCA_024733675.1 Psilopsiagon aymara | reverse complement strand
GTGTGGAGGGAGGGACCGCGGCCCGCAGCCGCCTCCCGCGCCGCGCCGCGCCACGCCGGGCGCTGTCCGGGGTGCTGAGCCTTGCGGAGCTGTGCGCTGTCCGAGGCTCTGGGCCGTGCCGGACCGAGTGCTGTCCGAGGTGCGGAGCCGCGCCGCTTCCCGGCGGCACCATGGTGTTCGCTCCAGGTAAGGGAAGCCGCTTCCCGTGCCCGGGCTTGGGAACCCCGTGGGAAGGCCCCGTCCGTGCCGGCGAGCTCCTCCGGGGCTGCGGGGAGGGAGTGACGGCTGAACCCCAGCTGCCACCTAGCAGGGACAGGTGGTTTCAAAGAAGGTGGCTTAAGGTTAGGATGTGTTTAGCTGTGGAGCCAGAGGTTAAGAGGGTCACCCCTGTCAGCGACAGGAGGTTTCTGTATGAGTGTGCAGGGGACTGTGCACAAAAGGGTCAAAAAGTCACTGCATGGCCTTGCATGGAGAATGAGTATCCCCCCATCTCGACACCAGTGGCTGCCAATGAGACAGTCACTGAAACTCATGGAAATACTTTACAGATTTCCATTCCTCCTTCCTCTCCACAGCCTCAAGTGTTTGAGTGGAAGAGAAGAGAAAGTTTTTTCAGTACAGTTTTTACTGAAACAAAATTGACTTCAGCAAGAACTCATGTCTAATGTGAGACCTTACTCTATAAGGTTTTAGAATCTGTGCTGTGGTGTATATATATTCTACATCACAGAAGGAAGCTGCAGAGAATCTGTATTTGACTTGGTACGTTCTGCTTGGAATAGGCAGTTGTTCAGAAAGCGATGAGAGGCGCAGTAGCTCCAGGATATAAATGTAAGTCACACGTAATATCTTCTATAGTGAAATGACTTCAAGTTAACTTCACTAAAGATGTATAATTGTCATTAAAAATAGTGGGTCAATAAAAAGGGAACCTAAAAGCTACAACTTGACAATGAGTAACTATTAATGCTTTTGTTTTGCAAAGCTAATGGAAGTTTTGTCTTCCTTTGAAATTCTATATCCAATCTCTGGAGGGATAAGAATCCAAAATCCTTATACCTTCATTAAAAAAAAAAAAAAAAAGAGATCTTGAAGTTCACTTTGCCAACTCGATATGGTCTAAATCTGTCAGAAATTAATCTTTTTTCAACAATCAGAAATTCGTTTTGTCTCTTTAACAGCCCAGTTGCTCTCTAGTTTGATACTTCCTTGTACATCATGTTCTGAAACTGGGACCAGGTTGCTTATCTTAATAGAACCAGCAGCCAGTTTCTGTCCTTCACCTTTCAGTATTAGTGGCTCTTTCCTGAATTCCTTCTATCTGGCTGACTGTCACCATCAACTGTACTAATTTTTAAAATGCACTATGGAACTGGAATATTGCAGGAAGAGATTACCTCTAAAATAATGAGAACATGCTTATTTTTCCCCGAGGGCTGGCAATGAACAAACCACAAATCTCCTTAATAACTGCATGAATTGTTCCTTTCACAACTCTAATCCAGAAAGAAAAAAAAAATTGTGAAAATCTGTCTTGTATAGTCATCATTCTTTAGACTGCTTTTACTCAAAGAAAAGCCCATGGTTTCCTTGCAAATGTTGCCATAATATACATAGGGTAACTAAGTAGAAATTTGTAAAAGAGATGATAATGCAATTGGAGGGGCTTGACAATCTCGTGTATTGAGACAGAGCAAGCCTGAGTAGATTGCATTTTTTAATAGCTCTTCTTCACTGTAAATTAGGCCTGTCCTGGCATTATTGTTTTACCAGATATTAAAAAAAAAAAAAAAAAAAAAAAAAAACCAAAAAAAACCACACACAAAAAAATATTAAATTAAATTAAATTTTGAAAAAACAGGGATTTTGGGCATCATTATAGTACCTTCATAGTACTTAAGGCCATATGCTACCAGAATGCCTTAAGCTTACTGAGAAATAGAGTTTAATGTCTTGAGTCAACTTTCTGATTTTGTCCCACTGTGATGAATAACCTTATTTTCTGTTCATTTATGTTTTGGGAGGGTCAGAGAGGGGAAGAAAAGATTTGTCTGACTATAAATGGTTTGGGTCAGAATGCTAAACATCCTTCCAGGATGGGGGTGGATAAAAAGAAAGCAGAATAGCAACAATTGAAAAGAAACTGTCTTCCAGAAAAATAATGGATCTTGTTTATCTGAAGATAAAGATAAGATTTTTCAAATTAATAAGATGATGCTCTCTTCACGAAGGCAGTGGATACATTATTGCAGAGCACTGAATTAACACACTGTATTTATACACTTTCAAATGGAAAAAGCTCATTGAGTTTAATGTACTTTCTCAAAAGCAAAGCCAACTGACCATTGACTGAATAGATACTTTCCAGTTAAGCTTCAATGCTTTTGCTTAAAACTTATAACTACTATGTAAAACTAAAACCACAAAAACCAAGCAAACACCACCAAAATGAACAATAAACCCACACACAGACACACAACAAGACGACAAAAAACCCCACAAACAAACAAGAAGGCAACACCCCCTCCAAAGCCCTACAAAACAACCAGCCAACTCCCAAACAAGCCTGGATATTACTGAGCTAGATACATCAAAATTGTTACAAAAAGGCCAGTATTCTGTGTTCAAAACTGGACTTTCTGGCTCATTTGAGGCAGTATATTGCTATTTACAGGTATGCAAAAAACTACTATTTGTATGTGATTTTTATCCATACCCAGTTTTAATTAGCTTTGAGTCTGTTCCAGAGAAAGGAACTGCAGAAAGTACATTTTTTCCTTACTTGGTTTAATTTGACTGGCCTTCACTGCACATTGTTGTGTTGGTTGACTAATGACAGGTTAGTGTACAGGAAATACAATTCAAACTCTATGTGTTGTCTGGGAGTTCGTTTTAGCAGGAGCATTCCCACATGATGTGCTTCCTTTACACTGGAGGTTGATCCATGTAGTAGAAAACTGGACAAGGTACACATTACGAAGTTTAGCTTCCTTACTTTTCCTGAATTGAACTAGTTTAGGGAGGCTGAGAAGTAGACAAAAAAGTGTTACTGATTGTTGGATGTAAGGATGGAGGTATGTGTGCCACTGCAGTAGAGAAACATGAAATTTCAAGGTTATAGATCAGGCCAAAAAGCAAAGTGAAGTTGTAGTTGTTGAATTGGCAGATTTTCTTATGAAATTTCAAAAGTGTATTCTAGAATTAAAAAAAAAAAAAAACAAAAAAAAACCAAAAAACAGTGCCAAATTGCATTATAAAAGGCTGATAACAATATAATTCCACAGAAGTATCTGTCCTAGTAAGGTAAGGAAGAGTAAACAAAACATTTACTTGTTCTAAAGCATTTGCAAAACCTATAGAACGCAGCAAATTTTCTTTTATTACCACGTCATTATTTTCCAAAGGAACGATCACTTCCACTATCATGATTTGTGAGGTCTAACAATAACTGTAAATGTTGCTAATCAATACCTTAATACTTCTTTGCAAGTTGCTTTCAGTTAACTTTTCCCCGACATGACCTTGGGCATATTCCATGCTTATTTTCACCCCTGAAACTTTCTTTCCTCCTGTGGAAAGGTAAAATAAAATTTAAATTAATGCTGTTTGTTTCTGAGCTGCCTGAATAAGTGGAACACACAGGAATTTTTCGTGCTGGAAGGATATTCTTTTTCCTGATGCTATTTTGCGTGAATCACTTGAACACTTCTGTCCTGGACCTTTGCCCTTATGTGTGTGTACAGAGATGGCATGCATTTTTAAAAGTAGTTGGAGAACGAAGTTAGAAACCTATTAAAGGTATCTGAACTACCTAATGGTTTTTCCAGCAACTTTCGCTAGAGTATAATTTCAGTGATCATTTTAGTATATTTTTAGAATATTACTCCATAATGTAATGACCATAAAAAAAAAAACAAACAAACACCAAAACAAATTAAAGTTTCATCATTGCATTGTTTTCACCCAGTTAGTACTATACAAAGCTCTGTTTGGTTGACTAAGGACCTTTATTTTTGGCTAAATAATATCTTTTTGCAAGGAATCAGTTTTGATCTGAATACATCAAGGCAGTTTGTTTCAGTGCCTGAACACTCCCACCCTTTACACTTTATCTACTTTGAGTTGTGTGATTTCATCTTTCAGATGAATTTTGTTATTTTTCTGTGTCAGTGGAAGAATACTTCTTACCTGACATTTTCTCCATAACAAGGAACTTGAAGGCTTTACTCATGACCCTGCAATCCCAAAAGAAGGAGGAGGAGGTAGAACTCATTTTTGTGTCAATATTTTTATGTAAAAAGAAGATGTGTGAATACACTTAAAGTTTAAAGATAGACATTAGAGAAGTCAGAATATTCACTGCTCAGCACCTTTTTCTTACAACAGCAACGCAAATAGCTTTTCAACTAGCTTTCTGGCAGCACAGCTGTTCTTAACATTTTTAATCTAGGAGCAGTGTAGCAGACTTGCGTAATGACACTGCAGATCAGAAGTGCATCTTGTACCAAACATTTTGGGAATCTCATTAAGCTGCAATTGAAGATGTAGCAGCTGCACACTGAAACAGATGTGCTTCCTTGTCTGAATAGTCCTGATCTTCTGTTGTGGAAAAGCTGGGAAAGCAACAACTTGTTGTGCTGCAGGATGCAAAGACAAAAAATATCTTGATAACCTTTTGCTTTTTTTTGGTTTTAAAGTTACCCCTGGAGAACCCTGTTCACAATGCACAGATCATGACACTATGCAGGGACCTGTTAATGGATAGAATAATGGCTTGTCCCCATTACTGCTCTGCTACATTCTGCTACTGCCCTAATTCTGCAGTACCAAAAAAACACCCTAAGATGTAAGAGTATATAATATATTGGATTCTTTCCTAGCTTAGTGATGACAAAGTCCATGTGACGGACATATTTTGGAGGCTATAGGTGGGACTGCTTTGCAGACTTCATGCAGTCTGATATAATGGTTGTTTTTGTCCAGAATTTGTGATGGCTGGTAGTGAGTATGGAAACCAGTTGCCATCCAAAATTACCTGAACCCATTTGCAGCTAAGAGCTTGCTAGTATACTTCAAAGTGTTTGCCACCTGGTAAGAAGAAATTGTTTAGGAGGCAATTTCTTGTTCTTTTTTGCTGAGGAAAAATTGTTTCTTATGCTGACCTCCCCAGTGACACATCGATCTTTTCCTTGCTGTGAAACTCCACCAGCAGATCTCATTAGTGAGGTGGAAGAAAGTTAGTTCATAGATATCCAGAAATGGGATGAAATTAGCAAGCTCAAAAAGTAGTCAACAGTCCTAGATGCAATCTTACTTTAAAGTATGAATCAACGTAGTGTTAAAAACTAGCACAGACTTTACTTTTTCAAATTATTTTTAACAGAACTGAAGTCTTAAACAAGCGAGTCTGGCACCTCTCATTTCCATATCACTGGGTTGAATCCTATTCAGGTTAGCAGTGAAAAGAATTCTGTTTTCACAGTGACTGTGTGGCCAATATTGAAGGAGTTCTTCATAGTTGAGGGATGGTGGTAATATGCGTTCCAGTCATTGTTAGCATCCTTACTGGTATTGTGTATGGGCTCCATGTATTGAGCAGGAAAATCAGTGAATATACAAAAAGAATGACTTACACTAGCTTTTAATGTTTGTCCTTCAGAATGATTATTCTTCTAGATGAATTGCTCCCTTATACTTGTTATAGATAACAGGCACTGGGATTGAGTGCACCCTCAGCAAGTTTCCCGATGACACCAAGCTGTGTGGTTCAGTTGATACTCTGGAGGGAAGGAATGCCATCCAGAGGGACCTTGACATGCTTCTGAGGTGCGCTGATGCCAACCTTATGAAGTTTAACCATGACAAGTGCAAGGTCATACACCTGGGTTGGAGCAATCCCAGGCACAGCTACAGGTTGGGCAGAGAAGAGATTGAGAGCAGCCCTGTGGAGAAGGACTTGGGGGTGTTGGTTGATGGAAAAATGAACATGAGCCAGCTTCAGTGTGCGCTCGCGTCCAGAAAGTCAACCATATCCTGGGCTGCATCAAAAGAAGCGGGACCAGCAGGTCAAGGGAGGTGATTCTGTCCCTCTACTCTGCTCTCGTGAGATCTCACATGGAGTATTGTGTGCAGTTCCTCACACATTATATTTATGTTGGTGTCCTCAACATAAAAAGAGCATGCAACTGTTGGAACAAGTTCAGGGGAGGGGCACAAGGATGATCATGGGGCTGGAGCACCTCCCATATGAAGATAGGATGAGAAAGTTGTGGATGTTCAGCCTGGAGAAGAGAAGGCTGCATGGAGACCTCATAGCAGCCTTCCAATATCTGAAGGGAGCCTATGGGAATGCTGGGGACAGACTCTTCATTAGGGGCTGTAGTGAGAGGACAAGGGGTAGCGGGTTCAGACTTAAACAGGGGAAGTTTAGATTGGATATGAGGAAGAAATTCTTTATTGTTAGGGTGGTGAGGCACTGGAATGGGTTGCTCAGGGAAGCTGCGAATGCTCCATCGCTGGTGGTGTTGAAGGCCAGGTTGAACATTGCTTTGGGTGATATGGTTTAGTGGGAGATGTCCCTGCCCATGGCAAGGGGGGGTGGAACTAGATGATCTTAAGGTCCTTTCCAACCTTAAATATTCTGTGATTCTATATCTACATCGGTTTGAAGACTGCATCACAGCCTGAACTACTGGTCACAGGCAGCTTTTCAAATACAAATACCCCAAATAAATGTCTATGTTGTGTCCCACCAATAAAGTATTTTCATAGCACAGCCTGAAAATTCTCAGCAACCTGTGCTGTGGAGAAAAGCTGTTCCAGCTGGCATAGCTTTAGAGAGGAGGTCTTACTGAATGGAGCAAAATTTAGGGTAGCACGCACCTATCCTGTCCATGTGGAATAGTATTGGACTAACCTAGCCTTCCTAGCCTTCCTCTTGTGCCTAGGTTTCTTCTCAGAAGGCTATTGAAGAGAACAAAGAAGAAAACTGACTATTGTGAAGGATGCAGTCAAGGAATCAAAAGATTGCAACAGGGAAGCTCATGTTTGACGTTACAGTTATTAAACTAAAACAAAGTGACTGACTTATGGTCATAACAAAAGGAAAATGGACAAGGTAAAGCAAGTTAGAATGCCACAGTTGCCTGTACTGCCACTGTATCACATGTGATATTTAAAAGCAGTCTACAAACTGTACACATTGAATACTTCTGATTTATTTTAATATTTACAATAATTATTTTCTATTATAACATATAATTACCATAATTATGGTAATTATAATATTTTTATGTTTTATGCATGCAATATTAGAAATATATATTACATTATATTCTAGTATATAATTACCATAATTATGATACTGCACTAAGACATAAAATAAGGTAAGTTAACTCAGGCTTAGTAAATTCTTTATAGAAAAGAAAGTTAATCTTGGAAAGAAGGAAGGAAAATATGATTTAACATACTCATATTCTTAGAAGAGATTCTTGTTGGTCAAATTTTACTGCTACTAAATAAAAAGACCAGGAAAGATGCCTGAATAGTAATACGAACAAGCAAAAGGATTTTGCTGTTACTGAATTAAAAACCTAAACTTTAAGAGCTTTCCAGAGCAAACCAGCTAAGTCATTTCTCTTCTTCCCCCACCCTAAAGATAGCCGCCTACGAAATACTTCTTTCTGACCTCATAAAACACAAAGCTGATGATTGTACTCTGGATTTAGAGTACAAATTTTAAGTAAATTTAATAATCTGTTTTGTTGGAATTAAACTCACTATTTCATAGAAACAGAAAATGCTTTGGACTAGAAGGGACCTTGAAGATCATCCAGTTCCAATTCCCCTGCCACATGCAGGGACACATTTCCTTAATAAAAAAAGTCAACCTGAGTGTCCAAGTTTTTGGGGGTTTGTACTTGGTTGGTATAGGTCTTTCAAATTACCTATTTCAAGAAATCAAAGTAATGTTTGCTTGCATTTATGCAGCACAAAAATTGAACTGGGACTTATTTCACCCCATACTGCAATTTTGGCCATGGTACACATTCATAGATAGCAAAATGTTCATAAAGACAGACATGTTGCACTTCTCAGTTTTTCTCCTGATCATAACACAAAACCATGGCTCTAATTGTTCAAAGAAACAAGTAAAAACAAAAACATACCTCCTTCATGTGCCCACCTGCCCCTTTTCACCTTGTCTGCTCTCTTCCCCAGCAATCACACAGTTACATCATTAAGTACTACTTCATAATTTTAGCATAACTTAGAGTTAGTTTTTCTCATGATAAACACATTTCTAATTTTCATAATTATTTGCTGCTTAAAGTTCGAGTCAGACAGACAGGATATGCAAAATTCACTGTGTACCTCATATTTTGCGATCATTCCTTCCAATCCCTCTATCTTAGACTCCTGTAGAACTGAGTAGGTTTTCACAGTATTGAAAACATCTATTATCTTTACCAGGCGTCGATGAAAGGATTCGAATTTTCCAAAGATGTACACCTCACTAAAAGCAAACTGTCTTTCAGCTGGATTTTGTTCCAATTTCTCTTTTACCTTGCGAAAACAATTCTGATATTCCTGGAAACAAAGAATTCATTAAAAAAGAAGAAAAACAGAAAAAAGAAGTTAAGCATTTAATAATGGGCACTATCATTAGGTAGAACACATTATGAAGACAGATATTCTCCTATCTTGATAGCAAGTAGAATTTTCATCAATAAAAAATCATGAGAACTATAAACTCAGTAGCAGGATTTGTTTCTGAAAACCAACCCAACAATACCATTACAGGATCACACATTTTATCAAATCAATGAACTGCACATTTAGGTATCTGTATATTCCATCCTTAGCTAGCGTGAAATCCAGTTTCCTCTATTTTATAGCAGGGCTTGATATGTTTACTGAATATCCAAGATGACAACCCAGATGTCAGTTTTCAGAGACGGAAAATAAAGACTGTGTGCTGAGCAGTTTTATTGAGTAATAATATTTCAAATTTTCCAAAATCACTTTCCAGAACAAAAGCCCTTCTAAAGTTAGCACCTTCCAGTTTTCATTCTGCATTCTTAGTTGGTCACAAACCTGACTTCATATATGTTAAAATTAAATTCTTCTTATACACAGTTTTCATAGTCAACAGATTTGCTTGAAATGGTTTCTTTTCAAGAAAATAATCCTTAAATTACAATGTTCATTATTTTTTTATCAAGTATACATATGAATAACCCCACTTGGAAATATTAATAAAAAGGGCCCAGAGTTTCCAAAATTTGTTAAGTGATTCAAATTTTAAGCTTTAATCTATTGATTTTCTGAAAGCTTTTGGAACTAACCAGTCTGAAATAAACTAATCCTTCACCATATTTTAATGCAGCAACTGAATCATTTACTATGTGTTCATAGAAATACACAAACTTACTACTCGCTGCTGATGCTAAGACATCATATAAATTTACACTTAATTGTACTAGAAGTATGCAAGATTTGCTTCTTCAGAAAGTATCAGGATAAAATTCTAGTCTTCCAGTCACATATTATTAAAGAATCAGAAAGTAATAATAGAAAAAAACTAATAAGAACCTTCTGAAATCTACAGGGAAGTCATCAAAAGGACAGAACTAAGCCCTTCAAAGTAACAGAGGCCAAGAGGCAATGGGCATAAATTGAAACAGAAGATGTTCTGACTGGATGCAACCTGCAACAGCTGAGTTCTCAGTTCACTGAATTGCCCTTTCTAAAGGTATAATTTATCCACATATCTTTGAAATACATTCAGCTCAGTAAGTCTATCACACATCCGTCTTCATCACATAAGAAACTTCCTAAGAAACTCAGGTATGACAATCAAGTAATTCTCACGTAAGCAGTATAGTTAAGTTAGGCTAATCATCAAAATCCTGTTTCTGGAAGATAAACAGACAAATTATGGCTAAATTCTCTGTTAGCCATAACATAAATGCTTCAGTTCCTAAGGATACTTTCAGTTGCTCCTTTTTCAGACATTATAACATTGCTGCCTTGCATAAAATAAAGTTTTCCTACCCACATGCTCCTAAATCACCTTATATTGTTTTCCATGTGCTCTCCCACCTACCTGTTTAAGTCTAATGGCTGCTTGTAGCTTTTCCATAACACTCTCCTGGGGCTGATTCCAGATGGTGGCAGTACTGTTGTTTGTAATGTAAGATTTACATGCTGCAATCATCTGATTGGTCACCTAAAACCAATTTTCATCTTGTAAAAAAAACATTTCAAGACAAAGCAGAACTTGCCCTTCTTTCAGTCTCATCCCATGCCTTTTACTCCACTGGCCTAGCAGTACCAAACACCAGCCACATAGACTGTTCCCCTTGCAATATCAAGCCCCAGACCATTATGCCATCAAAATGTTGTTGATTAACTATGCTCACCTTAAACCTAAACTCTTTGTACCACGCCTGAAATGATACTGAGAACTACAAGGTCGTTGGACTGAAAAGAAACACTTCTGAAAGCAAAGGTAAAATCAAGGGACTGTGATCATTGAACAGGTTGTCTTTCCAACTGCATTTCCTTCTTTATGCAAACATAAGGAGGTTTAAGGGCTACAAAAAACGGTTCACCACAGGCAAAACTCATTGTAGCAGAAAGTTCCTCAATCAGTTCATGTCAGGGTTGAGAATAGCCCTGGATCTTCATGAAGTCTGAAAAAATTCCTACAATTCCAAACTACAGACAGTAATATAAATTGTAACTCTGAACTAATTTTATCACTATTTCTAATTCTTTAAACATTCAAAAAGCAGCATTGAATTGACCAAAAAGCTGCCTCTTTAATTGCTTGCTCCCTTTATGTCTCTCATTCAAGCAACAACACACAGAAAAATCCCTGAAAATTTCCTTTAATGCCATAGCACCAACCTTCACAAACAGCGAGGATATCTTTTCAGATGTGTTGTAATATTCAGAGATACTCTGAATCATTTTTATTGCATTTATGAGTCCTGGAATAGCATCCACCATGGACACCTGGAAAGAAACACAGAGTCTGAACTGTAGTACTTCTGTACTGAGTACTTCTGTTGCCATGCATTAGCTCAGCATCTAATTAGAGAACTCAGGAGCATTACAAACATGGTCTCCTTAACATTTCTGCCTCTCTTTCCCTGGACCTGTACTACTTCACCCTCCAAGCTCTACAGTTCAGTTTTAGAGAAAAATTTTCAGTAGTTTTGGCTGGAAATGTTCTGATAACAAGTGGAATTTGATAGAGACAAAGGTCTCTCCAAAAGTACCACTTATTTTCACTGAAAATTGCACCACTGTACATTCTTTTACTAAACTGGTCTAAGCTTGTATATAAATTGACTCATTAAAAAATTACATTAAAACTCATAGCACTCATTTGAAGGAAGGAACTACAAGCAACTTTCCTATAGTAGCAGCATTTAGGTCATAAAAAAAATAATACAGTGTCTAGGGGAAAGTGGTCTTCTAGGCCATTCTTTGGGGTGCAGGTCCATGGGTGCTGGCAAGAGAGGCAGCTCTTGGGAGGAGGGGCTGGTCCCAGCAGGCTCCAATAGCCCCATCACAGGGCAGAGCTGAGCCTCTCAGCCACAGGTGGGCACTTCAGAGAAAGCCTGGGTAAGGGCAGAACACTGCCCAGCAGCCAGGGCTGAGGGGAAGTGGGTGATAAACAGCCCTGCGAGATCTGAGGTCTCCCAGGCCACAGCAGGAAAAAGTGTAGGATGAGAAGCTGTACAGGCTGACTGCACCACCCCAGTCCCCATGCCTTTGTGCCACTCTGAGGAGGAAGAAAAGAAGCCAGGATTCGAGGGGTGAAGTGATGGGGAGATGTGGTTTTAGTTTTTGTCTGTTTCTCACTATCCAAATCCATTTTAACTTTCAATAACTTGAATTACTTTGTCTCAAGTCAAGTGTGTTTCACCC
The DNA here is from genome assembly GCA_024733675.1 of Psilopsiagon aymara. Lineage (NCBI taxonomy): Eukaryota > Metazoa > Chordata > Aves > Psittaciformes > Psittacidae > Psilopsiagon > Psilopsiagon aymara. Next base: position 26,073 of record JANRGW010041879.1, on the reverse strand, counting down.
ATTGTTATGACAAGAAAGTGATCCCCTTGTCTTGGAAAAAATCCATGAGCTTTTTCATGTTATATTCTCCCCCATCCTGTTGAGGAGTGGGAATGAGAGAGTGCTTGGGCATGAGCCGATGTTAACCCACCACACCATTTTAATTCTTCAGTATCTTATATGGTTTTCAGTAACTCTTGTGTACAACAGAAATGCCTTTTTCTAAATACTTTGAAGAGAAGCATCATTTCGGGACCCCAGCAATCCTGTCTTCAGTCCATGAGTAGGCCAGACAAGGATTTTTGAGACAGGTCCTACTCACATCTGGATTTTAAAGCAATGTCAGTTTTATTCTGCTGACAAACTGGTTCTCCGTGTTTTACTGATAAATATCAGTAAGGAAAAGGTACACTCTCCATCCCTCAATAGCTTCCACCCCAAGTTTTACACTCTCCTCAAAACTAAACGTCTCAGAAAATGGCAACACTTCCTCCTTGGTAAAAGTCAATATGGGTACCACAAAGCAGATCAAGTTGAACAGACCCTGCACAGTGCCAGTAGCAAGCATATTTACTTTAACTGCGGTTTCTATGGGTATCATAACCAACCTTTCACCAGAGAGACTCAAACATCATACTGGAAAACACTGAAAGTGCATACTGTTCTAATGGCACGTAATAAGGGGAAACAAACAGAGCTGCAGCATGGTTGCCCAGGGCACTGTTTGGAAGCAATTCTGTTTTGGGAAAAGTATGGAGAGAAAAAGAAAGGTAGCTTGGGTGATCAAAGCTTTGAATCTTCATAGCTACTCTTCATGTGTCTCTGGCTAGAAAGATGCATACAGACAGCTGAAAAACAAGTTTTAATAAAACAAATAATTTGCCACCTACTTTAGCCTATAATGGGACAGTAAGAATCCTTTCTCCTATTCTGTGCTTTAGGTTGGCTGGTTTTGTTTGGTACTTGTTATACTTGCAATGTCCTGTTACCATGCTACAAGAAGGTCCATTTAGATTTACACCTGAATATTTACATAACTATTTGCTTTCCTAACCCAAGTAGCCGCAAATTACATTATAGATGTTTGGATAAGCACAACCTGGCCACCAACACAAACACAAAAGCCCAGCCTTTGTCTTTAGCATAGCACTAGATTCACTTAGAGGCATACCTTTTTTTTTTTTTATTTTAAATCTCAAAGATTTCACTTCCTCCCATAACACAGAATCCAGTCCCATCAGCAGACCAAAAGCTGCATAGAAACTACAGCAAGAAAATAACAAGTACTTTATTTTGTAGTCAGAAATCCCATCAGGCCCCTTTCAGCATAACTGAAAAAACTGTCAAGCTGGAGATGCATACCTCAAATGCTATGTATGCAATTTCCAAACTCATCCTACAAAATACATTAATTTTAGTGGCTTCAAGAGATTTACGTTAAGAATTAAAAAGTTCTGCTTACAGGATCACCATTGTATAATGGGTCATAATATTTTTCCAGAGAATAGAGGTACTTCACATTATCTTTAGCTTCATTTGCTGCATCTGTGATGCGAATATCCAAAGCTTGCCAGTTCTAAGAATAAAAAGTTGGGAAAGAAAAATAAACCCAAGCTGTTTTGTTATTAGTCTTTAAACACATTTGAAAGTACAGATCTGTTACTTGAGAGTTACTTGATTACCCAAAATGAGGAGCTGGCCCTTTTTTTGCTTCAATTACTTGACTTTAAACATAGTCTAGACCACTCAACAGATTATGTGAGTAGTAGTGTCAAGACAAGCTGCTCTAAAATATACAGACATCATCTGTTAAATGTTTTTGCTTGATGGAGTGACGAACATTTGTCTTATGTCTTATTCACTTATTTTTCTATTTGTGATTTTAACTTTGTTGTGTCAACGTGAGAAGTTATGACCCCACAAGCAGTTTTGAGAGGCACTGTAAAAGCATGAAAAAGTGGTAGGATTTTTTCTATTCATTAAATACCCAATTCATTATTTAATAATCAACTTTTCAAAGATTTATAAGTATTTATTTCTGTTGAACCGTGTGGATGCAAAATGTTATCAGACTTTAGACAAAAGGGATTCTCAGAATTCTCCAATAAGTTAAGCTAGATTTAAATTTTATCTACTCAAGATGAGAATAGGGGAGGACAAAGAAAACAAAAGCCAAAGGTGCTTCCATGTTTTCCCCACCAGCAATGTTGCACACGTTGCCAAAATGAACTACAGTATTCAGAGCATTTCTAGTCTTTACATCCATCATAAGTCAAAATAGTAACCTTCAGCAGCTTGGATTTAGCAGCAGTGAGTACTCCAAGCACTGCTTTCACATCTGGGATCTTCAGCTGGTCTGTAAGGTAGTTGAATTTTGACAATCTCTTTTTCCAATAATCAAGCTCTGCTCGCGGTCCAAGGTCATCAGCTTCCTTTCTCAACTGATCATTTTCTGCAAGAACCTTTTATCATAGAATAATATTATTGAATTATATTAATATGCATGGATACTATGGATTAATTCACAACTTAACTTCCAGTATTAACCTCCCACAATAAATTACTCAACTCAGCCACCACCTCACATAAGAGGCCTTAATTTTGCTTGGCCTTTTTAGTTCTGAGTCAAAAAGGGAGTAGTATCTCAAGGGCATTGTTACAGAAAATTACATTTTCTGCAAATAACCTGCAAAGTATGTTTCAAAGTGAAATTTTGACCACTGAGAATAGTGTACACTGAATTATTGTGTTCCTTTTGTTTCATTAAATCTGCTGAGAATTACTTTAAGAGTAAATGACTGTCAAAAACAGGGTCTAAGCTTCCTAAGACATATATATGCTCTATTTACAAGTAGGTGGGAAAACTTCTCAATAATATTCTCATGCAGAAGTAAAAGCACACAAAATGCCAACAATACTTTAAAATACAGGGATTGATCATATATAATTATATAGAAAGGTAGCTATACACCAACAGGGTTAAACTCATCATCTGCCACTATGCGGGTGTTGTCATATTTTGCAATTGCTCAGTATTATCACCTGTTCAATTTGTTTGATCCATCCTTTCATGCAGACTTCTATTTTTTCAAGAGCATCTGTGCTGTTAGCAACCATCAAGTAATCTGAAGGTCCTCTTAGAGTTTTCAGATCATATGTTTCACAATTCTTTAGATTGATCTAAAACACAGGTTAAAAAAACCTGAAATGCTGAAATGTTCATGGCAAATAATCCAGAAACTTCAAAAACTAACTGATTGCCCCACTTAATATTCCCACTTCAGTTTAAATTAAACTGGCTTGAGTCAAAACTGGACACTAGAATCTGGACACTACCAGCCTGGCACCTTGTGCTCTCATGCTCTTTTCTTCACAAACACTGAGTAGAAATTAATAGTTAAACCAACTAGTTGTCATGCATTAATCATTCTTGGTTTAAGAGTGGACACAGCCATTGGAGAGTCAATTAATTAATAGCTCCAATAGTTAATGGCACCAGAAAAAACAAGAATAGAAGCACCTGCAGAATTATTAAAGCCACAGATCAACATATAACTGGTGACAACAAACAAAAGGGTTGGTTTTGTCCAGTTTAACAAAAGCAATATTTATGAGTATGCTACAACAGCAGTTAATTCAAGCGCTCCAGAACAAGAGACATTCTGCAGCTAGCTCAATGTCTGTTTGCCACGTGAACATACTACCTTTTCTAACAGACTTTGCTGAGTTCCTGATAGCACACTAACAAATGCTTCAAGAGAATAAAGGAAGTTCTGCTTAATACATGAAGCTAGTTGAGGTTCAACAAGTTCAACCCAGCCATGGTCCGTAGTCTGTAAGGCTGGAATGCTGATTTCTGATATCAACTGCTCAACACTTTTTAGTAAGCCATCTTCACCTACATTCATCATATTAAAATTTACTTCCTGTGAAAGAAACACAGTACAAGTTAAAATAGAAAACAAAACTTTGCCATCACTGTATTTATTCCTGTCTTACTGCCTGCATCACCTCAAAAATTACCAGTACAAGAGCCTTTCACGCACCACCAGCTCTATTCTTGCTAACAGTGGCTGCAATATTTGCACAGGGTCACAGTTTATCATAAAAAACTGAGGGAAAAAAGATCTGAAAACACTTCAAAATACAATGAGAGTATAAAAGACCACTATTTATAAAGCTCAGCTTATATGGGTGAAAAAATTATTCCTGACACATCGAAAGCTATCAGAATTTTATTTTTTAATATATTCAGACTTATATACATGGAGATATATATAGACAGAAATTCATTTAAAAGGCTTAAAAACCAGAGGAATTATGAACTACAGTTAAACCTGTTTTGCAGTTGCCCAAAGATTTTGGTCCAGAAAGAAAACCTTAATCCAGTTTGAGAGAGACATTCTGGAAATGACTCTTCTAAGGTAAATTACATTAATCTGCCAGCCATATTCTGCTTCATTAAAAGGTATCACATGATTTTTTTTCAATAACATAATTTAACATCAAAGAACTTGTATTTAAGCGTCACATATGTGTCCTCACACATACCAGTTTTACTTTACAGCTTGTCTTTCCTAGCTTTAAGGTATCCTTTACTATCAGCAAGGGCTATGTCATTACTTGCGAAGAAGTTTGATTTACACATCCTTCATTTGCATGTACTAGCTTGCAAGCACTATAACTAAGCAAAAACATCTTCAAATATTAAATAGTATGCAAATGGCTGAAATCAAAGCGAGACCTTTCAAAATCATTTAAAAAAAAAAAGTTAAGAAGTAATTTTAAAACTTTAAAGCATGCATGTGTAAAAATCATAATAATCTGATGATGACACCAGCTCACCCACCCTTTGCTCTTCTATTTCTTGCCTATCTGGGCAAGATACTGATTTAAAGAGGTTTAGAGGTTTTGCTTTGTTTTTTTTCCCATGCCTAGAAGAGATGGGGGAAGTTAAAACTTGCTGGTTTAGAGGTAGTACTTGAAAGCCCCTATTTTAAAGTGCATTAAAAGTTTTCCATGACACTAAATTCTCAGTTAGCCCATCATTCTTCCTGATAAGTTACAGCTGTGGGATACCCTACATTTTACTCTGCTCTCCTTGTTACTGCAGCACTTGATCCAGCTTTGTTCACTTCAGATTGTCATAGATTTAAGGAGTCTTTCGCCAGTAAGAAATTATTTGTATAAAATCTGCATATACACTCTCAAAAAACAAAGCCATTCTTGATTGTTTTTTTAATTGATTTGCTAGCACTTACTGAGATTAAGCAGTTTATTATTTAGGTATTGACTAATTACTCTTTGTTATTCCAGATTATCATACATTTTCTTCCTTAGCATCATTTCTTCATAGCAATGATACTCTTCAAGCTGCAATTGTTAGATAATGTTGGAATTTTTCCCTTCCACTCCTGTTTTGTCATGTGTTTCACATGGCCACACTGTGTCCTTTTGCTCAATCCTTCATGTCAAAGGCTGTGATATTACATACTGAGAGCAAATACCCTAAGACAAAAATTAAACAAGATTATATAGAGTGATCAGCAGTCACTGACTCTTACCTGGTGGATATTCTCAGTTGTGATGTGTTTAAAGAGACTAGATCTAATGAAGAAAATGCATACACCAGTTAAAGCAACTTCTTTTCCCTCCGTCACAAATACTTTAGGTTTCTTTTTCTTTGTAAAATGAGATGCCATTCCTGTTTCCAGAAAGCCAAAGTGCTCTACAGATTCAAATAAAAAGAAACATTTAAAGCCCACTGATTATTTATTCAGATAAAAGTTTTCTAAACAAACAGTTCAGTCATCATTTCTGTATCTCTTGAGTCACAGCCCCTGAGAACCACCCGTGGGACTACCCACTCACAGCACGCAGCATCCGGAGCCCTCACTGCACAGTAAGAACTATTCAATCTAATTTTCTCATTCTCACATCAAAAGCCTTTTATTTCTGTTAATTTATTTCTTTTATATTCCTTCTAAGCAAAGTTCAGGAACACTGAATATGCTGCTCCCACATTTAGGCTGTTGGTAACACTTGTAAAGAGTCAGCAAGTAGCAGCAGTGTCTTGGGTTGAGGTGGAAAGGAGGAGGGAGTAAATATCTTAAATTGTGCTTTTGGCCACGTTACTTCTCTGATACTAGTATTCTGATGTTCATTTACAGCAAAATTGTGGGCATACACATCTTAGTGAGACACTGCAACAACAGAAAGATAAAAAAGTGAATTGCTGATACCATTAGTTAAAGGACAACATCCAAAACAATGCAAAAAGTGCCAGGTCCCTTACCCTTTCTTCTTAAGGAATGTGACCATGTGCCCAGAGATCCCTTTTTTTGGGTCAGGTGGCCACCCATAAGTCCCCCTCCCCATCCTATAGGCTTTCCCCAGCGGTGTGATAATATGTGGGCCCTGGGGAAGGAAATGGGATATGAGCAAAAGGGAATTCTGGGATAATGGCCCTACTACAAATCCTGCAGGCCTCCTGGGGCCATTGGTAGCAGGACTACCTGAATGGATGGTCACGTGCCAAGAAATGTGGAGAGGTTCTAGGGAAGACTGCTGGTGTGATAGGGAGGGACAGAGCACCTGCCCCTGCTCACCTCGTGTTAAAAGTCAGATTTTTGGCTGTTGAAAACCATTATTCAGCCCCCCAGGCAAGAGTTGCTGGGCTCACAAGGGAATACCTTGCTGCTGCATACAAGCAGTATGCAGAAGCGCGTTGACAAGCTTCAATAATTTTATCAATCCTCATTTCGTGAAGGATTGGTGTCCCAATACAACCAAACTTGATCTGCCTTAAACCCCAGCACATAAGAATTATACTAGTTGCTTTTTCCTTGCATACTTGCTTAGCACAGCTATTACGCGCTGCTGGAGAAGCAAAGTTTATTTACCTGTACCTGTCATCTCCACATCTTGATAGTAGAACATCAGGTGATGCAGACCTCCAGGGGCCAGGAATTTGTCAATGCGCTCTATCTGTTTGAGATCATGCTGAGATTATGCATAGCATACCCACTATTAAAAGGGTTTTTTTGCATGAAATACAGTCACAGAATTTATTGTACTAACCATAACTACTGGAAAGCAAAATAACTAATTAATTTCAAAATCATTACAATAGGTCCTGAAAGTAAGGACATTTTTGTTCAACTTAATTACAAACTGCTGAGAAATACTTTCTTTAAGAGAAAACTAGAGTAATCTCAGGCACAAAATCTGATAAATATCTCACAGAGTATGGTAACACTGATTCTAAAGCACCCTATGAGCTTCACTATCAAATCAATCAGATTACCTGGTTACCATCAAGAATTGCATCTTCTACTTCTGCTTTGTCCAGATTCACACAGCAGGCAATGATGTCCAGTAAGTAGTCATGCCTGCCATCCAGCCTAGCACGTTTAGCCTCCCTCTCTTCCTTGAGCTTTTGCTGTTAGAGAACACAAAGTGGACAATGAATAATTCACAATCTATTTTGAAGAAAAAAAAAAAAACAAAAATTCTAAAATTTCTTTTAAACTGTAAAGATTATTACATTCCTCCATACTTACAGTTTATATTCTTAAGACACACAAATAATTTTTTTATAAGCTACCCATTATGATTTTACAGTTGACTCCCTGAGTTCTATTTTCAGATTTAGCACAAAATCTCTATCACCAGTCTTTTGTGCAATATTATTTGCTGAAAGCCTGAGGGAGGGAGAGGGAGTGGGAGTGGGAGTAGGAGAGGTATTTAATGTGCACAGCTCCGTCATTCTGCAAGTTATCTTCAACACCCTTAGTCCTTAGTCCCAGATTTTCAAGTCTAGTCACGTATGAATATCAAGATAGGATTCGGACCCGTCTTTGTTATTTGTGGAAAATATTGTAAGCATTCTCTAATAAAGACAGATGCTGCTGGAGGGAACTGAGTTTTCACATATTATCTCTTTGATATAATGAGTAATAAAACAAGCCACGAGCCTCAAGGTACACAAGTGTTTACAAATGTGCTTAACTATAGTTATTATACCATTCTTCAAGCAGTATGCCTACTCTTCTAATTAAATTGAATTCCCATATGTAATACACATCATTACATTATAGACAAAATAGCCTTCTGGAATAGTTACTGGTATTGTTGTGCTTGTGGATTACAAGACTTAATATCATTTCATTTTCAAAAGAAATTTAGAATTATCTTTCATTGGCCGTAAATTCAATCTTTATTTCCCCAGTGATTATGAAAAAAAACTGGTAACTGTTTAAAGTATGCACAAGTGATTTATCCAATAGGACTTGTGCAACACACTTTATACCCTTATGTAAGCATCTTCCTACTTTCTGGAGGAACTTTCAAATATTTGGTAAACTCATAATTACTAGCACACTTACATAAATGCTGAATGCACTGGAAATGTTTTTTCCATGTGAAAGACAAACATACACAGACACACCTGATGAATGCAGATGCACTTCATGCTATTTTACCTCTGTCATTCCCTAAAGCAGTGACCACTTTCCCAAAATGATAAGTCACCACAGGATTGGCCTTTCCTATGTGTTCTCAAATCAGCATAGAAATTTTTCACCTAGTTAGGCATACAAACAGCAACCATTTTGGGCTGAATCAGCTTCAGGCTAGATTATAACAGTAGAAACCTAAAATCTGTGGTTTCAGTAATTTGAGCGCAACTGATGATGTATCTTTGCCATAGAAAAATGCAACCAATACTCTGCCAATTAGCCAGCTTCTATTTTATCTAGCAAAAACCTCTTTGCTTTACTTTAATTACAGAGAGTACTTATATATTCTGCTGTGTTTCCAGTATAGAACTTCAGATATATTGCTACACAAAGTATTCTTCTTATATTAGTCACCAGTTCCCAACTCCTCCTGCACAGATGGCCCTGTGATATGTTCATAGTCTCCATTTCTTCTGCAAGTTGCTGCTTGTGTAGGCTGAAATTATGAGTACCTTCTCAAGCTGGGAAATCATGCCCCAATGTTTGTTTCACTTTTAATATTTCTAATCCTTTAACTGCAGTCTCTCAAGCTCTATAACAAATACAGTAGCTACTGTGTGTAGCTGTTGACATAGCATTATACAATATTTTATGTCTAAGTCCCACAACAAGACCTTGTTGTTAATATGTCACAAAATTGTAAAAATCTAGTTAACTTAAATTCCTTTAATGAAGTTTACCTAGAGAATCCAACGAATTTTTAACTCAAAAGTAAAGGTATAGTTTCATGATTATTAAAGACCTTTACTTGCATTTATTACGTCATTTTTGCAAGGCATTTGCATTGTTCCTGTGGACTTCCAATTGCTATAAGTTACATGCATGTTTTTCTTGGTAGCTGCTGCAATACAAATCAAGAACACATCCTGCCTGTCTTGCTTCCGTATTTTGATGATCTGCCATTCCTAAGAACTTCTCCCCAGATTAAGTGTTCCCCAATCACAAACTCTCACTTTTCACTTGTTGCAGTCAAATGAAGTCAATTCTGCCCCACTTTTATGATTCAGTTGTCCCCATAAAAGTAGAAGAAACCTAACTTCAATGCTTTCAATAGTATGTCATTAATTTAAATATTTGAAAACACTCAAACTAGACTGGAAACTGGTCAAAATATCAGTTTCCTTTTTCATACCACTAAAAAAATAATTTTTTAAGATATTCTTTACTTAGGATTAGGAATCTCAAAGAACAAATTGTAAGAAAATGTTGAGCTTTCTACCTCTCACTCTTTCCCTTTCCCCCATCTTTAAGGGCCAGACATAAATAAGCAAAAGGCTCATGGAGGAACAAGTAGATTTCTATTCCAGATTTGTTTTCTTTGTGATTTTTGTCCAGTGATGCATTTCAAGCCCTCAACCCTTTCATATCAACCAGAACTTCAGTGAAGAAATTCACCAACCTGTTCCAAAATTCAGTTTTGGACTTCAAGATACTAACTTTAACTACCCCCACATCTTGCAATGTGTTTATGGCCTATGGGTTTCTGTGTATTTGTATTTTACATCCTGCAGGATACACTACAGAAGTACATATCCCTAAACAGCCCCTGTACAAAATAAATAAATAAATAAATAAATAAAGGACAAGCAGGCAGGTTTATGTAATTCAAATAAACACTATTTAATAGAACACTGGCAGAGTAAGATTTGAAGATGGAAGGATTGCTAAAACACATAAACTATCATTTATGTAGGTAAGAGAAGAGCTGATGGTAAATGCAGTAGTGCTTACATGCAAACCCCAAAAAGTATCAGCAGCAGTTCTGATCAAGGTCATAAAAAAAAGACTCCTCATAATGCCCCATGATTTCGGAGGATCCAGGTGGAACAGTAGTTGCAAAAGAAAAATGCTTTCTCACTTAAATGCATGGAAGGACTGGACAAGTTTTTAAGTCATACTGCTTTACCTCAGATCTTGATATAAAGAGCAGCACCGCCACATTTAGTTTTGGATTTCTTTTTCTCCTGTTAGTTAGTTGCAAAGGTACGAAAGGCCATATGATACAGTCCCGCAACAGATTAAATCCTAAGTTAAACTAATTAACTGAAGAGTACTTTTGATGATTAATCGAGTTATAATAAGTGACTTGGTTTATGCTACATAACCCCTTAAAATTTCTAATACATAAATACAAAAAAATTAGCACAGAAAACTTATTAGACATCTTCACCTGAAGCAGCATAAAGAGAAGATTCCTAAAGCCGTTTTAACACACTCCTAAACCCATAGACACCACATCAATCTGAAACAACAGATGAGGATTAAATTATGTTTGGTTGTTGTATTTTCTAACTACCACAAGGGTCTATAAGTATATATGTTTAAACAGAATGTACTAAAATGTCGGAAATCAGAGATGCTAGGGGTCCTCCCTTTGAAAGAATAGACTTGGAAACAAAATATTGACTACTGCCAAATTCTCCATTACAGTGGGCAGTTGTTAATGTGTCTGCAGACATTCTAAACAGAGTCAACATGAATGTTTAGTATGCAAGGCATAACTGCACAAGTTAAAACTTGTTTCTGAACACAGTTTATTCAGCAATGCTGTACTTGGTTGTCAGAATACCGTGCATTACTGAATTTAGACACATTCAGATCAAAACCTGATGGATGAGCAATATACTTGAACTTTATTAGGCAGTTCAATAGTAAAAGTAAAAAAGTAAGAGTATGTTACTGCTAATTTACTGTCTTACCCAAAATCTGTCTAATCAACATGGCATTCCTCTGTCTCTCCTTTAGCTTGTCTCTCATTTTACTTTAATGTTTTATATTGCCTAAGTATTGCTCATTGATTTCCCTGTAAAAGTAAACTGCAAATCATTTTACACTTTCCAAGCACCCTGAGTTTTCAACAGACACACACCTTTTTATTCACTCTTCTCCAAAAAAACAAATACCCTACAGAACTAGTGCAAGCCCCTTAGTGGCTCTTAAGTCTCAAATATCAAACAGTTTTCCCATTCGTTATAACATTGCATTAATTCAGAAATAACTTGTTCAAATAACCAGCTTTTAAAGTTAGCCTAAGGGTCTTAGTGGCTTCTAAATTTTGTTACTCTTTCTTAGTGCTACATAGTGTTCCCAAAACTCCAGTCCCATTTTACAAGTATGGGAAAAGTGAAGATGAACATCAGTTTTCCTTGGTGGCAGAGGCCACCCGTTTTGTTATCAGATCTAGCATCAAACTCTTTACTGCACTGGTCTAATGTTTGTGAAATTATACTATTACCAGACCAGTGCAACAATATGGACAAAATACAAGTACCAGTAGTCAAATGCATACGTATCTCCAAACACAAATCTATCTTTCAAAGCCTTGATTGATACTCTATCAATTAACTTAAAAGACCAGCTACACAAAAAAAAACCCCTACCTCTCATGACAAATACCTGTCTCAAAATATGTTTTGCTTTAATAGGCAAAGTTTAACCATTTTTATGTAATTAGAATACTTTTGAAACCAACATCACCCACCTAAACCATTTCAAAACAGTTTTTTTACACCCACTGCCCACTCATTTCATGCTTTCATTCAAACTATGCAGGTATTACTTTTTATCTAGTCTGAAGTTCAGTTTTCCTTACCTTTATAACTCTGCCAATGCTCTGTTTCCAAAGCTGCTTTCTTCCAACTCTAAACATTGTACTATTCGATACAAGCATCAAATACTGTTTTTCAGCAAAAAGCCTTAAACCATGGAGCAAGCTTTCATTATTTTATGTTCTCCTCTCAACCTTTTGTCCTTATTTTTTTTGTTCCTCATCTGTAGGGACACCAAAATAACTAAGAAAATACAGGAAGGCCCTGAAAGTCAACAGCTATTAACCTTAGCTCTATATTTAAAATTCATTTCTAATGTGCATTTAAATGACTTGAAAATTAAATTGGACTCCTTTAGAAACTAGGTCTCTAACCATCACAGTTTACTGTCTATAGATTAGGAGTTGTAAACTCCTGCTACTAAGCACAGTGTTGTTAAGGTGATATTGTTTGTATGCAAACACCAAGCAATACAATTCATCTTGTTGAAGGGCAACATAACCATTTGCAAAAGTCAATTTTATAACTGCTTATCTGATTTGCGTTTAGCCTTCTTAAGCAATCCTCCTGTCAATAGACCTTTTTTTTCCTTATCACAGATGATGTTTAAATATATAGTAATAATAATCAAGCAGCTTTCAGATAGCTTTTACCTATTAAATTACTGAGTTTTCCATTCATATTTTTATGCCAGCACACTCAGTCTCAGTTATCTTTCAGTTACACTATGGTTACTTAATACTGGGTTGTTCGTTTTTTTTTTCCCAGCAAGGAATGTGGAGATTTTTCTTCTTAAAATAGGCTTAATTTTTTCCACTTCAGTGACAGAATCTAATCTGATGTCCTTTTAAAATGCCAAGAAAAGCAAACTAATGATCCAATATTAGGAACGAGAAAAACAAGATGGTTTACAGCTATTTCAGGCTTAATATGTCCCTAAATACTTCTGCTTCCAGTCATACCAATGTGAATCATGTCTAAAATCACTTGACAACCTCAACGTTGATAAAAATCTCTTGAGTAAAAACCATTTTCCCCACATTATCTAATTTTTTCCATACAATATAACCCACCTACTATAGTCAATTCTGTTTGTGTATACATGTTTGAAAGACAAAGACTGAAAAAAATTGCATTTAGTGTGAAAGCAAACACCCATAGCTTTTTCTGAACCCTAAAACATGCAATTAAATATTACACATACAGTTAATTCCTGGACATATTCAGAACACCAAGGAATTATTTACTAGCCTAGACATCTAGTCCAACCCTCTAGTCCTTTATGGGACCCTGCTTAGCAGGTCCCTGAGGAAGTAAAAAATATGCTGGCCTGAGGAATAAGTCTGTGACCCTACTGGTTGTCTTGCTCACTTCTATCAGGGATTTTAAACTTCACAATCCCATTATTGCTGAAGTCAAGGATTCCCCCAACCTCGGAATCTTCAACTGATTCTTTCTTATGTGTGAGTGGCAAGCCCAGCAGAGCTGTCAGGTCATTTATCATCTGCAAAAAGAAATAGTTCTCAACAAACTCCAGAAATCTCAGCCATTTAAGTAACTTGGAATGTGGAATTTTACATGAAGCCAGAGGCTGGCAAAACTAAAATGACTGGGAATCCTAATAGGGAATAGTCTAATCTGCGAAGTAGACCCATATATGCGTTAATATCAAATAATCACAAATCATTAACTTGCACAGAAAGCCTCTTTACAGCTGTAATACATCTTCAGTCAGCTCTCAGCAAGAACCTTTTAAGTAGACTGCATTTAGATGCATTTAGACAGTGCTAGATGATATACTGATCTTGCTTAGAGTCATGGAAAGATTTTGATGCTTATGGAAAGCAACTTCCTGTGGTCTTCCAACTCATTTTGTGTTAAAAAAAGAAAACTGGAAATAATGAAGTGGTTGAGGCAGTACTTTACTGCCATTGTCAGGTCACTGTTGTTCTCCAGTAAGCAGTTGGACTTCCAGAAAAGCCAATTTAGCATACCATTAATGCAACCAACCCAGAAGGCTAAGCAGCAACCTTTTGGTCAGCAACCATATGCAAGATATCACCTGCATTGCTTCTTGGCCTTACAAGTCACAAAACCAAATAACACTCAGGCTTAAGTCTGGCATAACTGGTAACAGCTGAAACGGCCATAAAAATATCACTTTAGGAATTTTCTTTACATCCACAAGAGCATTAGTTTGAATAGTGCATCATGTCTATGCAAACAGGCCAAATAATTCAGGCTCATTTTAAAACTTTTTGAACAGAACAGTTCCTGCTGAGGCAAAGTCATGTAATCAATAACTTAACAAGGACTACTTGTTTTATAACATTATTAGATAACACATCACAGAATCACAGAATAGTTGAGGCTGCAAGGGACCACTGGAGATCATCTAGTTGAACCTCCCTGGTCAAGCAGGGTCACCTAGAGCACATTGTTCAGGATTGTGTCCACATGGCTTTTTTGTATCTCCAGGGAAGGAGATTCCACAGCCTCTCTGAGAAATATTACAACCCTCAGTCACCCCCACAGGGAAGAAGTTCTTCCTCAATTTCACGTGGAGCTTCCTGTGCTTTAATTTATGCCCATTGCCCCTCATGCTAACAACTGGCCTCACCAAGATGGCTGGCTGCATCATCTTGACACTCTCCCTTCAGATACTTGTATACCTTGATTAGATCCCCCCTTCTTTAGGCTGAACAGACCCAGCTCCCTTAGCCTTTCCTCACAGGAGAGGTGCTCCAGACCCTCAATCATTCTAGTAGTCCATCACTACACTTGCTCCAGGAGCTTCATGTCCCTCTTGTTTTGGGGAGCCCAGAACTGGGCACAGTACTCTAGGTGGGGCCTCATAGGTGCTAATTAAAGAGGGAGGATTACCTCCCTCCCCTGCTGACAATGTTCATTTGAACACAGCCCAGGATACCGTTGGCCTTCTTGGCCACAAGGGCATACTGCTGGCTCATGGACAAGTCATTGGCCACCAGGACCCCCAGGTCCTTCTCCACAGAGCTACTTTCCAGCAGGTCAGCCCCCAGCCTGTACCAGTGCATGGTGTTATTCCTCCCCAGAGGCAGGACCCTGCACTTCCCTTTGCCAAACTTCATTAGGCCCCTCTCTGCCCATCTCTCCAGCCTGTCTAAATGCTTCTGAATGACAGCACAGCACTCTGGGATATTAGCCACTTCTCCCAGTCCTGTATCATCAGCAAAGACTTAGAAAAACATTTTTATCATTTGAAAGAAGTTTTCTTGCAGTTTTAATCAGCTTCAAAACAAAACAAACAAACTAAAAGAGAACACCACTCTTTGACCCTTTATTTTACTGGTGATCCACAATCCGATCTGTGATTTTAACACCACAGATGGTCCAGAAGTCTAAGATTCACGGTGAAGTTGCTTTCTTTTTAATAATGTAATACATACATGAAGGAGGATATGCAATCTTGAGTTATAACTCAGCATTGTCAGATTAATATTAGCCTATCATGTGTCTCTGGACACCCTCAACTATATTCAGCTCCTTAGAAACCAGTAAGTCAGATCTGGGGTAAATCACCATTATGCAGATCAGCAAAAAACCATGAAGAGCAGAAACTGCACCAGAGGGAAACTTTTTAGGTTAAAATATTAAGTAGTAATATTATTTTAGGAATTATGAAAGCTCATTACACAATGTCAAAAGATTTTTTAATAGTGTTACGCTGCACAGCTTCGGCAACACATTTTCTTTTACTATGGGTAATTACAGGTAGTAGCTAGCTACCATCTAGTGGTTAAAAGCTGAAAGAGTGCATTACTTTTATGATGGTTTTGATGAGACCAGCCTATATAAAATTTGGCAACTGAAATTGGCCCTTACAGAGATGATCACTTACACATCTCAAATGAAAATACATACTGAATAGAAGTGGAAGAGCTTAAAGAGGAGCATATCCTACTCCGCTCTATTCTCTTCATACAACTGCAATGATAACAATCAAAGCTACTTTTCTCTGTCACTGCAAAAGTTCTTTGCAGTCTGTTTAAGTCAAAAAGCAGATTCGGCAAGTCTTGGGTTAGAGTTAGAAAAATCTAACAAACATTTGGTACACATATGTAAGCATACATGCACACACCAGCCATTCCTACAAAGTAGCTCACATATTCCTGCACAACACTGTTGTATAGTGACAACATTACATTATAGTGACAACATATAGAGACAACACTGTGATACTACTTGCAATGAAAGTGTAAATGACAGTATTCAGTAGCTGCTGTCTAGCATTAAACAAAAGTTTCTATTTGCAAGTTGTTGCATGGCGAACAAAATATCACTGTAATAACAGTTCATGGACTAATTAACTTTTTGCCCATTTAACCTTAGCAGTAAATGTGCTTTTTTCTCCCTGCAGGCCCCACTAGGAAGCTATGATATGGCGCCCTTATTTACTCTGCAGCATATTTTTTAATTCAGCATTTTTAAGATTAAATCAGGATTGCTTAATATCAAGTCATGCATCCTAAAAATGAGCTCTAAACTCAGATTCGTACTCATACACATACATTTCTTTTTCATTAATTGGTGCTAATTTAGACCTCAAAAGTTCAAGGATCAGATCTCCAGAGATTTCCCTGGTGTGTTTGGTTTTCTCCTTAGTAAAATGTATAGCTCATCTTAGGACCGTTGTCTCATCAGTCAGTAAGGAAGGCTGAGAGTCTCTTTCTTTTCCATATTGTCAAAACGGAGCATCTCCCAGATCAAACTGTATATTAACTCAAAGCTTAACCAGGGTGGTCATAAAATTTAAGCTGTTCTTTAGGTGCAGCAACACACAAAATCTTGCCATGATTTAGTATTATTACCACTTTCTTTAGAAAGAAATGATCAAGCTTCCTATGAACATATATCTCTCCGTATCAGTAGATAAATATTAGTCAAAACATTAATTGACTTGAAAACTGTTGCACCCCTGCAAAACCTAAATTACAATACAGCTTAACTTCCTTTCAAGTTGCCTATGGACTGTTTTAGAGTTTCAAACTGCTGCAAAGTCTTTGCTCCAAGGGAAAAAAAAAAAAAAAAGAAACAGCTCTTGCAGTTTCATGCAAGAAATCCAAGCCGCCTGCCTACTAAAACACTGCACAGCAGGTATTCTACCACTTCAAGGGTTTTCCTGCTGCCCTGAATTGACACTGAGCAAGTTAACCAAGAGTTTGGATCACTATGTAAACTTGTTCGCAGTAAAAATACAGTTGATATTTCTTTTGATCCCTAATAAAGGGATTCACCTGCTTTACAAAAGGCCTAACATTATGTACATTTTTAGTATAAGTAGTCATGTCTACACAGCTGGGTAGCTAGTACTATCAGAACACCAGATCCAAACAGCAGTACTGAAAGCCTGACAGGCATCAAACACTGTGTTTGATAACAAAGTGAGGCTTGTGCTCTGATCTGCAACCCTAACTATTCTATGATTCTATGACTCCAACTAATCTGGTCATTCAGGATTCTAAGACACATTATTTTAGTGCCTCAGTGGGTCACATTTGTATCTTATTTGTAACCATCTACAGATTTTTTATTTTTTTTCTCCCCAGAATGTCATTCTTGATAGAAACAAAGCACCTGCTTCCACCTTGCTCTTTGCTATCTGCACAGCTATAGGAATCTCCTGAACCAGAATTCCACAATGGGGCAGAAGTAGCCAACATAGAAATTTCTTAAATAGTGATTTACGAAGCTTGCCAGCAATCACAACAGAGGACACAACTCCTGGAATAGATAATACTGGGATGGTGGGGAATGTGCTTCCTGTCTTAATTGTTCTGAAAGGCTTTTCCCATCTAGATGAAGACATTTATACATTCAATTTCAAAACCACCAGAAGATTACCTTTAATAAGATGATCTCCAGTAATTAGCTAGCTGTAAAAAGGCTGTATATGCACATATACATTTTTATAACATCTTGAGTGTTTTCACTTTACACCCCAGTACCGAGACTTTGGCCATTTGCATTAGATAGAGACCTTTCAGAGAAACTTTCTTGTAGTTCGATGGACCTCTTGATGGAGCAAGGAGCAATCTGTCAACTCACTACAAGCACATTAGCATTTAATCTGATTATGTCACCTCTCAGAGTAATTCCTCTGTATTTGAGATATTCATTTTCATATTGAAAATATAGTTCCACTCAAGAGAGCAAAGCCTCCAAAAGTCAAGGCAAATATTTCTGTGTCAGGAGGAATTTAATACCTCTTAATACCATACAATCCTCTGCGTAACCCAGAAACACAACAGCATGTTGTGAGCCAAGCTGTTATTTCCCAGAAGTGCTGGCGTTACCATGCCCTGTTTTATTGTGGAGTTAAACTGGACAAGCTGCAACATTTCAGCAGTCCAGCTCCATGGAGCCAGAAAGCAAGCAGCACCGTCCCCTGCCCCACTGTTCAGTCCTAGATCCTCACCATGACACCCTTTTGGTATTTTAAATATCTACTCAGAAACCTAGGAACAGTTACTTGTCAAAAACCAAGCCCTTCCCTTCACATAAATTTGGTGTTACAGTAAGTATAGATTTCAAATTTCAGTATTATATAAACAAATACTGAAACCATTCAGCTCCACAAAAATGGCAATAATATAGTTTCAATTCTCCTGGGCTTCCAGGCTATACATGAGCAGCTCATGCCTGCATGGCATACATTCTTATTACATCAAAGAGGAATTTACTCCTTGGCAATAAATGAGACCTTTCTGGAAGCAGTAGCACCACAACTACTGCCTTCAGAGACGCATGACGAAAAGCAGGAATTGTTGCTGAGCAACAGGAGGTATGCCACTGCTGCTCCTTCAGCTTTTGCATCTCTCCTTTGCACGTTCAGAGTGGAGGAGATGCAGGATGCCCTGTAGCTGCCAACCTTATTAAACCTCTTTCTCCTTCTGTGGTACATTATTATTTGTCATGAAGTATTATTCTTGATGTGTTTGGAATACAGCACATTGTCTGATCTAGATTGACAGAGATCTTCCTGATCATAAATATTTTGCATATTAATTGCAATGATGAACTTCATTGCCACAATTCTTTCTTAATAGGAACAGGAAGCATTTCCTGTGCCTAGTAAACAAATATATTACTTGGCTACAGAAAACAGATCAATAGGAACCTGTGACATTCTTTTAACCAATCACAGGTTGCTTGTGCCTAAGAAAAATTCTTCTTTCCCATCTAAACATTTGATGTTATGCTTTTTCCAAATACATGTATCAAATGCAATCCATATTTATATATTGCACTACCATCACTGTATTCCAAACAAGACAGCATACTTGACTTTTTGATTTCTTCTGATTAGAAATGCCTGTCAGAAAATTAAAGAAGTCTACCCATGGTTCTTATGCTAATGCATTGGTTCCTCCTTCTATTGCTGCATACTCCTCTAACTTCTTATCAACAAAAACAAAAAGCAGCTTTTCCTATCGTCCAGCAACTTAGCTATCATCAAACACTGTTAAGATTACTTCAGCCATCTTATACTACAGTAATAGCTGTCACATGCAATTTGCTGCATGCTTTGATGTTCAGTAACTGTATCTAGTGGTTTGTCTGCCACCAGCTACAAGTGGATACTTTTTAATCTGATCAAAGATATCCAAACATCACTTAAAAAAAAAAAAAAATAAAATAGAAGCACAGAAGTCAAAAAAATTCTCCCTTTACTGCACATTAAAAAAGCCATTCCACTTTTTTGTCCACTCTTTCTTTCCAGGTCCCACACCTTAAACTATCACCTGCTGCAACTTTGCAAGCATTCTCAGAAAGACAAGAATCATGCAGCTTTCTGCCCCTGTTCATTTTGATGTACATTGCTGAATGCAGGAGTTTCCTTAGCAATGACTCCCTGGCTTATAACTGCTGCAGTACATGTGCATGAATTCAGTAACTTACAGCAACTTGCCTATGGCAGAGGCTGAACATGTGATCTCATCTGTGTTTGGTTGTTTTGAAACAGAAATACCAAGAATGTTTAAGGACAATTTCCTATCAGGACAATACTAAAATTATGGCATATAGAATTAGAGTGAAATTTAATCTTTTGGAGAGAAGAGCATTTTCTTTCTTTCAAAAAGGTTGCTGTCAAACAGATGCCACTGTCTTAATCATTTTCCTGTGTTTTCACTGAAACATCAAATGTTTTTCCCCATTTACATTACTCTACACCTGGTATTGAGCAATTCTTAGTGTCCTAATTTTGTTTTCCTGGGTAAGTACCAACACTGGAGAGGCATTTGTTACATATCTCTCATTACTGCTTCATAAAGCTACTGTACTTCTACCAGAGAGGCAATAAAAAAAGGGATCTTTCTTTCCATACGGTCTATTATTGCCTGAACATCCCAAAAATTGAGGTAGAATTAAGGTAGAAGGGTTGATCTGTTTAATAAAAACTCCCATTAAGGCAGGTCACCCTGTACGATAACGCTATAGCTTTGTGCTTTCATGTCCTGAGTGGTTAAGCTGTAAATTGTTCAAGTATGGAAATAATCCTCCTTCATTTTTAGCTTCTCCAACCCCATTCCCAGCAAAATATAGGTTGCTAAAATGTAGGAGGATATTTTTGGTCATTGAGAAGTTACATCATCAAGCCTCATTCTAGAAAAAGAGACAAAACAAGACACATGTACTTACTAATTGTGGACTTAATTCCTGAGTTGCACAAGAGCAAAAGTTTCGAGCCCATGTAGATTTCAAATATTATCAAACTTCACACGTTAGAAAAGTTCTAGCTACTTGGTCTCATAAGCACATATTCATGAAAGCAAAATGAAAAAGCAGCAAATTCTGAACTGAATAATGCTATGATCCAAATTCAAATGAATGTTAATAAAGAGGTAGAGGCTTCATTTTTATCCTTAGCTCCATATATCAGCTAATTAATTACGTTTTCTTAATTTATCCCTTGCAAACCAAATAATGTCTTTCTATGACAGTTTAGGGTATTTTAGATGCTTTGTCACAGCATTAGGCTGATTCTCTTTACCTGGGGATTTTGCTTCAGTAGGAGATGCCTCCTGATTAACCAGCTACTGTTACAAGAAACAGGCACGATGACCTGTACAGAAATATTAGCCAAAATGGTTTAGAAATGTGTGTTGGAAACTACTGCAAAAAAAGTTAAGAGTAGGGTGTGTCAGTATTGCTGTAACATCACAGAAATCTAACAGAACCCCCAACCACTCCAGAATCTAGTAACTACACAACCCATCTAGGAAAAGGTAATCAAATTCACTTCCATTAGTAGCAAAATACCGTACTGCAGACTTTCTTACTCTTAGATACATTGAGGACTCAGCCAAAATGAAGGGAAAACCAAGAGTTTACATAAAAGAGTTTCATTAAACATTAACATTTGAAAAGATGGTGTATTAACTGTGTGTCCCAACTCAACAAAGCTAGTATCAGAGTAATAATCGAGGTAGATTTGAAAGACAGACTTCCAGTGTGAGGTAGGAAGCAGGATTTGTCAGCGCACTTTGTATTACTTTTTTTTTTTTCCACAGCGTGTCTCAGGAGCATCCTCTGCCACTGTTACTGACAGAAGAATACAAAGTGTTTCCATACTTTAAGTCTTGTCATAAGACAAGTAATTAACATTATAAACAGCTCTCTCTTGTAAATCAAGAGTTCAGGCTTTGTTTCTAAACAGTCTTTTATTTCGCCACTGACAAATATACCTTCTCAGAGGAGGCAGCAGGAGAAATTACCCCGAGTCATCTTCTACCAGAGTACACAGGTATCTCGGGACAACAAAAAGGTGCCCAGTAACCGCGTGTCACACAGAACGAGCTTATTAGTGAGAACGGCCGCTGAACCCTAGCGCCCCGCTGGGACGTCCCGGCCCCACAGAAGCCTGGTGAAAGCGCTGTAACTGGAGAAGAGCAACTCCAGAGCTCCGTGTGCCATGCAGGTTCAGACCGATGGAAAGTTCATCCCGCCCCCACTGTCTCCCCTAAGCACGGATCCCTCCCAAGTCGCTTTCAAACGTGGGAGCTTCCCTCCGCGGCCCCGGCCTCGCTCCCCTTCGCGCTGGTTTTGCCCACCACCTCCCGCCCAGCAGCGCTGCCGGCACCCGCCGCACCTCTCCTTCCTTGTCGCCCCCAGGCGGTGTCAGGGTCTGCCCCGGCCCGTCGCGGCGGCGGCCCTGCCCTCTGAGGCGCTGCGCCCCGGGGCCAGCGGGACCGGAGACGGACGGGCCGTGCCGCTGCCCCGCCGCTGCCTCCATCGCCTGGAGCCGTTGCCATGGCGAGGAGCCGACACCGCTGCCCCCGCCGTTGGGCTGCGGTTTTTTTAACTTCCCTTTCCAGTCCGCGGCACGCCCCGGCTCCCAGGGAACAGGGGCTGCCGGGCCGTCCGGAAAACCGCTGCAGTCGTTGCTAGACAGCAGTCGGCATCACACGGTCCTTCCGTACGGAGCGAAGCAGGCGCTGAACCCGCAGCGACTCCGAGTTCCCCGGGCCTTACAGACCCGTGGGGCCCCCGGGCACCCACCACCCATCTCCAGAGCACCACCAGCAGATCCCGCAACAGCCACCCTATTCCTTTATTTTATTAGACAAAGACCTGAAAAATCACACCTTGTTACCGAGCTAAAAATTTGAGTCAAGGGCAGCCTGAGTATTGAAGGCATAGAGAAAATAACCTGACCTTTAACATTTCCTTTCCAGCAGCTCCCAGAAGCATGTATTTATACAGTCCTCACCCTCGGTGGTACTGGAGAAGATAGGAGATATAAAAGCTTCGAATGCTGCTCTTTTAACTGCACGGCAAAAGGGCAATGAAATTCAATACACAGATGGCACAGGTGCACCTAATACATCTTTCTCCTAATTGGATAACACAGTAAGCGTTGCCTTCTTAAATTACCAGAGAACATCCTTATTGCTAGGTTTCCAGTACTTCTTACTTTCAGAATGTAGCAGTGGAAAAAAAATAAATTCTTTGTTAGGCATGTTGATCATTTGTCTATAAATCAAATGTGTTAATAAACACATCAGTCCCCAAGGAAATCTCTTTCTCCTTAACTTCGCACAGAAGATACAAGTCAGGGTGGTAATCACTCCATAGAAAATGGTTACAATGCATATGTGAAAGTACTGAAAGCTGCCTAAGATAAAATATACATGAAGGACAGACTAAATATGTATGACTTGACACTGAGGCATCAGCAGCTTTTGTTCACCTGGAATCTATGTCAACACATCCATGGGAACGTGAAAGCTGAATACTAGGAGAAAAGCACAGACAATTCAAGAGCAAAAATCCTGAAACTCTTTACAGGAATGCGTAAGAAACCCAATACCCAGGCTTGAGGTAGGTATTTCACACTGGAATGTATTTCTTTTCTGCTCCTTTTGATGCAGTTTGAACTGCGGACCAGGGAACCTCCTGCTAGCCTTTTATGGAAACATGCATACACAGGGCTGCAAAAAACCTGCAGAAACACCATGTCTCAGCCCAACAATTCCTAAGCATTCCTTAACAGGGTTTTTCCACCTGCTCATAAAATCCCTCTAAGACAGAAACTACATAAACCTCTCAGGGGACATGTTCCAGTTCTCATTTACCCATTTCATTATTTTTTCTAATATCAATTATTATTTCAAATTAAACTTTTTCTCATCTGCCCTTCAGTGATTAGGTAGAAAAAAAAAAAATGACCTTTATAGAATCATAGAATGGTTTGGGTTGGAAGGCCCTTTAAAGCTCATCTGGTTCCAAACTGCCTGCCATGGACAGGGACACCTTCTACTAGACCAGGTAGCTCAAAGCCCCATCCAACCTGGCCTTGAACACTGCCAGGGATGAGGCAGCCACTGCTTCTCTGGGCAACCTGTGCCAGTGCCTCACCACCCCCACAGTTAAGAATTTCTTCCTAATATCTAGAATAAATCTGCCCTTTTTCAGTTTAAAGCCATTCCTCCTATCCCTGCATGCCCTTGTAAAAAGTATCTCCACAGATTTCTTGTAGCCCCCCTTTAGGTACTGGAAGGCTGCCATAAGGTCTCCCCAGAATCTTCTCCTTTCCAGGATGAACAAGCCCAGCTCTCTCAGCCTGTCTTCATAGCAGAGGTATTCCAGCCCTCTGGTCATCTTCATGACCTCATTGACTCACTTGCTCAGCTCCATATCCTTCTTCTGTTGGGGGCTACAGAGCTGAACTGCAGGAGGGCCTCACAAGGGCAGAGTGGAGGGGCAGAATCATATCCCTTGGCCTGGTGGCCATGCTCCTTTTTGTTTGCTGTAGAGTAACTGTAGACATATAAGCCCCACACAACTGTTTTCTCACTTCCCCTCAGTGGGAAATGTCTTCTCCCTCTATTGTTCTCTCTTAGAAACAAGTTGTTTCAGCTAAAAGCTATTTATTTCATCATTTTCTTGATAGTCATAGTTTCTGTTAATTAAGATTTTCCAGTTTGTTGGTAGTGTTGCCACAATGTGACATGCAAAACTGGATATAAAACTATTCCAGTGGCCTTAGAAGACACAGGGCAGAAAAAGGTGTCTTCCACTGATGGTTTGAACATAAACTTATAAAATGCTGCCAGACAACATTTATTCTTTTTACTTCAGTTTTTTTCAGTATTCACTTTGACAGCCATGGGATCTCGTATATCATTTTCTGATACACTTTTGCATTTTGATATTTATTCTTTATACTTGTTCATTGACTTTTCCTTCCTTGAACATGAAATTTCTGAATTTTGCTTTCATGCTCTGCTTCTCTAATGAAAACCAGTTTGTTTCATTCTCATCCTATGACCCACATCTGGATCAGCTCTCCCAGCCTGGTACTATACATGAACACAAATTTTCAGTGCCCTTACAAACAGAATCCTGGAAAGGCAGGCTCCTTGAAGACCTCATACAGTATCTTCTCAGAGGTCCTCTGAAAATAATTTACAGCTTATCTTGAGTGCAGTCTTTCAAATTGTTGCTGACCTCCATTGTACCATGTTAGATCATATATCTTCTTTGTTAAAAATGTGTAAAGTTGGAAAAAAATATGAATTGTGAGAGTTGTTTCAGAAACTTTTCTAAAAATGAGGGGCATGCTAAAGGCATTAATTCCAGACAGGGGAATGCATACCTGTCAAGCAGCTAAACTATCAAAAAAGATAATTAGATGGATTTGACCCAAATTATTTTTTTTTTAATCCACATGGCACATTTTCTTTCCCATTCTTGTCCTCTAAACTATTAGAAAATAATTGCATAATTATTTGTCCTAGTAATCTTAAGGATTTTTCTTCCTTCACTTTTAAGGAAAGGTGATGTGTCTGATATTCTTCAAGATCCTGAGACTCTGCCCATCATTGAGTAGTGCTCCAAAAAACTGACCTTGTTTGAGAGATTGTTCTCAGCATTCAAAGGTGTATTTGGTTTCCTGTTATCTTGAGTAGCTCTAAATGATTAAATGTTTCACAGTATTTCTTCAATCTGATGCTTTCCTATTCTTTTTTTTTTTTTTTTTTTACAGCCTCATCATAAATAACATTTTAGTAAGACCAAAGAAAAAGGCACTAAGCATTGTGAATTTATCAAGGCTTCCCACTATTTGTTTACCTTTTGCTCATTCTGCATGACCCCTGATTTTGTGCCTCTATAGGCGTAAAATCAGGCATTTTGCTTATTATAAACATCTCTATATTTTGTGTTCATTCTCTGCATTAATATTCTCCATATGATTATATTTTAACTTTCAGGACAAATATATCTTAGTTAAGGCACCTCACTGAGATTTTAATGTCATTGAGATACTGAACTGTAACAAAAAATCACAGAGTAATAGAAGCTGAAAGGGACCTGCTGAGAACACCTAGTCCAAAAGAGTAAAAACAAACAGCCCACTTTGGTCATCACTATCTGACCTAAATGATTCAACGATTAGATGAGGCCACACCCAGTCTGGGACACTATCAAGCCTGTGCCACACAGACAGACAGACCAATCCTGGGTGAGCCAAGTCCAAAAGG
>JANRGW010041878.1:0-11686 GCA_024733675.1 Psilopsiagon aymara | reverse complement strand
CCTTCCGGAGCAGATGGCCCCGGCGTGGGGAGGCCGGAGGCGGCTCAGCGCCTCCCCGCTTTCATGCAGGCACAGCGGGGCTCCCCCGGCGGCTCTGGCTCCGGCTCCGGCGGGAGCTGTCGCCGGGGCCGTACACTTTACACGCGTTCTGCGAGCGGAGCCCTGGGGCTCAGGCAGATTAGAGCTCGCTAAAATAGGCAGGTATTAAGGCAGCTCAGCAGCCCCCGGCCTTCCGGCGCCGCGGCGGGTGAGCCACGGCTGCTGCAGCGCCTGCGAGCGGAGAGCAGGTCCCAGAGAGGAGAGAGGCAGAGGGGAACCATGGCCAAAGGGACCCGTCCAAAGTGACCACATTGCTGCCCGCACTGGTAGGGGATGCTCAAGGGGGGATAAATGCTGCTACCATCCTCCCCTCATTGGTGCTGCCCCCCAAGGGGTGCCCCAGGGTGCCGGGGCATCCGGTCCCACTGCGTCCATCACCTGGGGGCTGCTGGAGAAGGTAGGGAGGGATGTGGGGCCACGTGTAATGTGCTGCTTGCTGGCCCTGGGGCACGTGGGGCAGCTCTGCTGTAGTGGTGTCACTGAATCCACCCATACCCCCCTGTCAGGGATAGGGTTTGTGTGGATGAGGGTAGGGCAGGAAGAGCAGAATGGTGCCAGCAAACACTGCCTTTATTGAGCCAAATCATCACAGAATCCCAGCCTGGTTTGGGTTGAAGGGATCTTAAAGCTCCTTCTGTTCCAAGCCCTGCCACAGGCAGGGACAGCTTCCACTGGAGCAGCTTGCTTCAAGTCCCATCCAACCTGGCCTTGAAAGCTGCCAGGGATGGGGCAGCCACAAATGGTGTGTGAGGCCCCACTGTTGGTTCCTGGGGGATCACAAAGCACCAGAGATCCCCACACACCTGTCCTGGGCTCAGACCAGGGGCATCACAGGGAGGGGCTGACAGGAACCCAGGCCTTCTGCATCCCAGCACCCCAGAAAAGCAGCAGGGAATGGGTTTGGGGAAGAACCCCCCCTCCAGTGCAGGTACTGGATGCTCAGCCCAGGTAATGGCATTCACAACGCACACATCTCATCGGCCCAGCACTGCTGGGGGGCGGCGGCATCACATCAGGGCACACTTCTCCTTCACCTCGGCCGCGCTGCCCAGCGCCCGGTCCCGCAGCGCCGGCAGGTCCACGTCCTGCAGCCTGCTCAGGAAGGCGAAGGCCCCGGCGCTGCCGTCTTCCTCCTCCTCCTCCTCGCCCTCCTCACCGTGCATCACAGCGGCCAACTTCTGCGGCAGCTCCACCGCGCCGCCGGCCGCGTGCAGCTGAGCACCATCCCGCTCGTCCTGCGCAGGGCAGTGAGGGGTGCGGGTAGACCTGGCCACCACGGGCCGTGGGTGAGGGGCGGGGAGCATTGGGAATGCTGAGGAACACCGGGGCTGTCCGGGTCCATGCGCGGACCACGGGGCAGACGCGCAGCCGTTTGCTGCCCTCTTCAGGAATCACTTCCCGGGGCCGCCGCCGGCCTGGGGCTGTGCTGGAGGGTCCATGGGAAGACCCCGAGGTTCCTCCATGGTCCTTACCTGGGCCAGGCGGTGCTTGTTCCGCAAGTGCATCCGGACAGCGGCCCTCCCCGCCTTCCTCTGCGCAAAGGCCTTGTCCCGCTCAATCCTGCAGCGGCCGGTGCCACGCTGTCACCTCCCAGCCCACCAGAACCACCCTCCCCAGCGCGGCCCTGGCCCCCCAGCAGCACAGGAGCAGCATTTTCAACCCTTGAACCCTTGCAACGTTTTATCTTCAAGCTTTCATCTTGAAGCTTCTCCTTCCTCATTGGGGCGGATGGAGAAGGAGATGCCAAGGTCCACAGGAGGGTTGTAATGGGGTATGGAGGGCAGGGGCCACATCCTGCCCCTCCAGCCCCAGCGGGGATGCTCAGTGAAGGCGCCTATTGGAGGGACTTGCTCAGCTCCTGGCTGCTGTATCACCGGGTCCCCACAGCACCCAGATTCAAAGTGGTGGGACCTTAATGGAACCCCATGCTGGTCCTTCTTGTTCCTCAGCTCCACGGGTGCTGGGCTGGCACCAGGCGCCCACCACATCAAGACACTGGCACCCATGAGTGACCCTTGTAATCTACAGTGCACCAAACCCCTGACCCAGCCCCAGCACCCACAGAGACCTTCCGTGCTCTGCTCCTGTCCTTTGCTTTGGCTGTATCCCTGTCCCTGTGCCACCCTGGGACAGCCCACGCTGCAGATGGGCCCCCGGTCCCTGTGCATGGGGGACCCCATTGACCCCCAGCCCCACCAAAGCCTCACTTCTCCTCCAGCAGCTGCCGCTGGTACTCCTCGAACTCCTCGTGGGACATGCCGCCAGGCACTGGGGCCTCCTCGGCATCCTTGGGGGGCCCCTTGGGTGGCTCCTCCTCGCCCCCCCTGAAGCTCTTCAGGGCAGCCATGAAGAAAGAGGCCATGAGTGGTGGCGGTCCCGCCTGCGCCCCACGGTGCCGCTGGTCCCGGCCTGTGCCAGCGCCTGCAAGGTCAGCAGGACCAGCCCCAGGGGCATGGCGGATCAGGGGTGGATTAAGGCATTAGGAGGGGAAGCCACAGGCATTGGTGCGGAAACGTCTTCAGGTGCTGCTCGCTGCACCCAGGAGTGCTTGGGAGACGCGCTGGGATGCTGCCCCACAAGGGTGGTGGGGAGCCGGGAGCCCCAGCACACACTGCATCCAGCCAGGAGCCCTCCCATCGCATGGGCCCCAGTGCAGGGCAGCACCACAGGGCCTCCTTCCTCCTCCTCTTCCTCCTCGCTGTGCACCATGGAGCCCTGTGCTGGGAACCCACAGTCACCCACACCAGCACAGGGAGGGCTGGTGCAAGGAAGTGGTGCACAAGAGATGCAAGAGGATTGCCCCAAGCCTTTGCCAGGCCCCAAGAGAAGGTTTGGCCTAATTTGAGCCTCGGGGCTGAAAGATGCTGTTGAAGTCATTCCTTTGGTTTAATCAAGAAAGCCCAAATCCGTGTGGCTCAGCTGCTGCAGGCAGAGGCTGCAATGGAGCTGCCTCAGGGTTCAGGTTCCATCCTCCAGCGAGTGGAGAGGCTCCATCCTGTCCCTGTCACTGGGATGGGCAGCTCAAAGGGACCCCACACCCCATGGAATAGATGTTGTGATGATGGTCCCAACCCTGGTGGGTCTATGGGGCTTCTGGCCACAGGTCCTGGGAGGAGTCAGGGGTTAAACATCCCTCAGGTGCTTGAGCTCCTTCTGCAGCTTCTCAGTGAGCTTCTTGAAGGACGGCCGCTTGCCTGGCTCCAGCGCCCAGCAGCTCTTCATCAGGGCATAGATGGTGTGGGGGCAGCCCTCGGGGGGCTCCATGCGGTACCCCTGCTCCAGCAGCTCCGTCACCTCCTTCAGGCTCTGGCAGGTTGGAGAACGCGGCTGAGAACCCCCTTCCCTGCCCCTTGCCCCAGACAGGGGAAACTGGGATGTCCCCACCCCATTGACCTGCAGCGTTCCCTGGCACCGCACTCACCAGCTTGGGATAGGGCGCGCGGCCAAAAGAGAAGGTCTCCCACAGGAGGATTCCATAGCTCCATACGTCCGACTTGGAGGAGAATTTCTGCAGCAGCCAGAGGAGGGGAGGCTGAAGCCAACCTCCCGGAGGGCAAAACAGGAGCCAGAGGCTGCCCCCTGCCATCCTCAACTCCCCCTTCCCATCACCTGCACAGCCCCAGGGTCATTCTGCCGCATCCCTCTGGAGCTGCCCCAATTCCTGCTATGCACCAGGGCAAGGGCTGCTCAGGACAGAGCCCGAATTTTGGGAAGTTCAGGGCTGAATGTGCCAGAAACCGCTGCAGGACAAGGATGAGCAGAGGGACCCCAGAGCTGCTTTGGGAGGACACCCCCCCCCCGTGCTCTTCACGCCTTCCCACCATCACTCACATTGTGTTTCAGGGCCTCTGGGGCCGTCCACTTGATGGGCAGCAAAGTGGCATCTGCACCCTTAGGATTGACCCTGGCCAAGCCAAAATCACTCACTTTGGCCACGTTCTCCTCAGAGATGAGGATGTTGCGGGCAGCCAGGTCCCTGTGCACAAGCTTTTTGGACTCCAGGTAGTCCATGCCCTGAGCCACATCCCTGTGGTGGCCAAAGGAGGCAGAGCACAGTGTCACCACAGGATCCCTGGGGATGCCCGGGGGATGCAGAGCATCAATTCCCAGCCCGAAGGGAGGGACACAGACTTACAGAGCGAAGAGGAGGAGCTGCTGGGTTGGGACAAGCGCCCGGCCCCGTGTGCGCAAGAAGTTCACCAGGTTGCCCTGATCAAGGAGGATAAACATGTCAGGACCAACGCAACGAGGCTGCCCGGGGGCTTTGCCTCTGCAGTGCCCAGCATCCATCCAACTCAGCAGCTAAACACAGATCTTGTCCCCAGATCTGAGTGCCAATGGGTCCTGCTGGCTGAGGACCAGCTGGGGGCTCCCACCTTGCTCATGAATTCCATCACGATGTAGAGGCCGTTGTGCAGGATGACACCAAGCAAACACACCAGATTTTTGTGCCGGACCTTCCTGAAATGGAGGGGATCCGAATCAAGGGGGTGCTGCTCGTCCCTGGGACATGAAGCAGGGTACGGCTGTACCCCTGGGGGACTCACGTCATGGCAGCAGTTTCAGTGAGGAAGGCCTGGGCGGTCACATCGCACTTGATGTTCTTCACAGCCACCTTCTGCCCCATGTACTCACCCTGCAGCACATCTGGGAGGGGATGTGGGGGGTCAGGCTCAGCCCCACACCCAACCCCCCTCATCCCAGGCTGAGACCCCCATGCCACGGGGATGGGGTGAGGACATTAGAGGGTGCCATTTGGGGAAGCCTGGGGTCAGGGAAGCTCCAACCCCATCGTCTCACCAACCTCCAAACTCGCCTTGCCCAATGCGGTCTCCCAATGTGAGATGCTGCAGGTTCAGCAACCAGCCAGCTGGGCATGGGCACAAGGGCAGGTTAGCAGGGACCACCGTGCTGCCTCGTCCCCAAAACCCAGACCACGACCCTCTGCCTCATCCCCTACCTTTGGCCAACTCCTTCTCAGCTGACTTCATCCCACTTTTTGGCTTGGGCTTCACCAGCTTGGTGCAGATGGCTCCCTGCTCCTTCATGTAGTACTGCCGAGGGGTGAATGATGGAGGCGATGCAGTGATGCCATCTCTTACCCCAAGCTTGGGATGTGGAGCAGGGGGATGCTCCATGGGTCCCCCTCATCACTGCAACCCACAAGGGGCCACGTTTCCCCTGGCACTGCAATTTGCAGCCCCCATCTCAGCCCTGCTCCCCCTGGACACAGCCAGGGAACATCGTGATGGACTTGGGGTGCTCCAGGATGCTGGCGCTGAGGCGAACAGCAGGTGAGGGGTTAAAGCCCTGGCACTGGAGGGTGGTTTGCAGAGGCGATAAGGAGCGGAAGCAATGGAAGGTGCGGTTACAGAGTGGGGCCAGAGGAGCTGAAAGGGGGAAGGACCCACCTGAAAGCAGAAGTTGTGTCTAAATGAGGAAAGCATATGAGAATGCAAAGCCCTGGTGAGGAGATGGGCAGCAGCAGGAGAGAGAGGGCTTCGAGGGGACAGAGATGTGGCAAAAAACCTCACTGGGGTCCAGACCCTGTCCAGAGGCTGCCAGGATCTTTGTTTTCGAACATGCCCTAGGCCCCGCTGCTGAGTGAAGCACTGAATGAGCAGGGATGGGGAGAACCCACATCAGGGAGAAAAGGAAAGGGACCTGCCACTGCTGTGTGACCCCATGAGGTTTGGTGCTGGTGGGGCTCCCTGCTTGTGAAGGGGGTCTCACCTCAATCATGTCGATGAGGTTGGAGAAGTACTGCTGGCTGTCGATGCTGAGCGTGTTCTCCTCGTGTACCACGCGGTAGTGGATCACCTCCCTGCCGAAGCTCACGCACAGGACGTAGTCCCCCGGGTGCCGGACAGACTCACGCACCAGGAACAGTCCATCCTCAGGGGGCTGCAGCTCCTGCACTGCCTCCACCCCTGAGATCTTCCCATGGAACCAGCTGTGGAGAGGACATCGTGAGACTGGCTGTGCTGGGGGCTGCCCCCACACTGGCAGCGAGATGGGGAAAGCAGAGCCCCCAGCGAAGCTATGGAGATGCCATTGCATAAACCCCCTTCCCACGAGGTCCATCCCAGCTGGGTGGGCACGACTGGGATCTCTAAACCCCAACGAATCGCTCCATTTCCAGGGCATGGCTACAGGCTGCCCCGTCCACCCAAATCCTGGCTGGGGGGACAATACACTGCATGCCTGGAGGCTCTGCCGGGCCCATGCCCAGCCCTGGATCCCCCCACATGTACTCACGGCATGAGGCTGAGCTTGGGGTCGGCGCGGATGGCACCGCGCTGCCGCAGGGCACTGGCTGCCACCAGCCCCTCCTGGCCTGTCTCATTGTGTCTGGCGAGGTACCAGCCTTTGCCCTGAGGGCAAGAGTGTCTCCGAGCGAGTGAAGGAAAAGGGGATCCCGCAAGGATGATGGTTCCCATCCCCTCCATGTTCCTGGGGCATCCACTGGGCTTACCCGCACGGCCTCAATGATGGTGACCACGTCACCTTTGTGGAAGGGCAGCTCCTGGGGCTTGGGCTTGGTGTGGTCATGCTTGGTGACGCACTGTGTTCCGGGGGGCCAATGTTTCTGGAAGGGAGAAGGTGGCATCAGCAAGAGCTGGACCCCCTCCACCTCCCACAGCCATCAGAGCCAGCCCCAAGGACCATCTGCAGCCCTGGCTGCGGACAAGAGGCACTGGGCATGAGCCTTCCTCCACCCCACTGTGGTCCTGGGGTACACATCACCCCGACATGGGCAGGGGCAGTGCTGGCAGCCCCGTGGCAGCCCCACTCACTCCAGACATGGTCGGCCGTCAGCACATCAGGGACTCCCTATCTTGTCCTGCTGCCACCTGCAGAGAAGAAGCCAAAGGGGGCTGTGGAGGGATGGGGCTGAGCTGGCTCACACCAGGCCACTGCTCTCTCCACCATCTCCTCTGGCCAACACAGCCCTTGCAAGCCTTGTCCATCCTGTGGGGCAGCCCCACACTGAGGATGGAGAAAAAGGCTCAAAGGGTTCCATCCACTGACTCCCCAAACAAGTGAAATTGTGGGTGGTGGGACTCGGCAGGCAAATCCTTGGCAGCACAGGGTCTTGAGGGGAGACAGCCCATCCACCGAAGCCTGTGTCCTCGGTGGCCCTGCCTGGGTTGCTGTGCCTCTCGTACCATGGCATCACCCCATGATGTGTGAAGGCAGATAGTGTGAAGCTATCCTGCAGCTCGCTGCCCCTCTGTGTTTCTAAAACTCAAACCAGCCACGAAAGCATCAGCTTTCGGAGCTGAGAAACATCTGAGGAGGGGAAGAGGTGGTTTCACTCCAGGACTGGTTTTCTTGGTACTCAGTGAACACGAGAGCCCAGCAGGGCAATGTGCAGCTGGGACCCCTTGAGAAGCCCCACTTTGGCCTCTTGGAAACTTCTCACCAGAGGAGGGTGAAGCCCCCCTGGCCCTGCTGGGCTAAGGAAAGGCAGAGGGGCTCACTTGGCTCCTCAGAGCAGTGATGATGCTCTGTTTTCTACTTCTCTTTTGGAGGGTGAGTCACAGTCACTCCTCTGCATCACCGGTGGTAAACCCCGGCCTGTCCCCATGACGTGAGGATCTGAGGGCTTTATCCCGTCCCTATCCAGAACAACAACAAAAAAGGGACAACTGCAGCTGTGGCAAGGTTCATTTTAGCAGGCAGCACTGTTATCTCCTCCAGGAGCCATCCTCTTGTCCTGCATCTGTGACACACATACTGTCTTAGTGGACTTGGAGGTGCAAGGCACAGCCAAAGGCTGATGTGACTGGATGCACCTCTGCTCACATTCCAGGCTGGATGAGGACCTCATGGGCTTCAGGACAGGGTCTGCTCTCCCTGCACCTCTTTGTGGTACACATGGTACAAGCAGGGACATGCTGGCTGCTCCAGGAAGGACAAGAGCAGCTCTGATAGGTGGTACTGCACCTTCTGCTGCTCCAGGACAGTATCCCAAGTGAGGAGCTCCCAGGATCCAATGCACAGTGATGGAAGAGAGCCCAAGCTGCCAGGCTGGCACCGGGTGCACTTCACACACCTTTGAAACACAAACTGGAGAACACACAAACACCCGGACACACTGAGGGTCACCCGGACAAACAGCAAGCTCTGCTCTTCTGCTGGCAAGCAGGAGGCACCTGCCCGCTTTCCCCATGACCTCCACGCTCTTCACACTGCAACGCTACATTCAGCCCTCTCCATGGGCACAGCGACCACAAAAACGCATCGCCTGCTCACAAGGCCTCACTCTTACCTCCCAGCAACGTCCATGCAGGGCTTGGGGACAACGATGTCACATGCAGCCGGGCTCCTGGATTCCTGCAGTGTAAATCCGCCGTCATACGGAGCACCCAAGCTCTATTCTCAAGGGCACGCTCCCAGAAAGAGCTCTCGTGTCATTTCCTGATTTCTCTTCTGGTAAGGGCTGCAAATGCAGCGCCCCAGCAGCCCGGGGCTGCCGCCACCGTCCAGTGCTCAGCACGGGTGACTCAGTGTTTGCCAAGACTGACAACAGCCTTTACCCTGTGAGGGCACAGGTCCACACCCTGCTAGGAATGGAAACCATCGGCTCCCGTGCCCTGCAGCACCGTGCAGGGCGCACAGAGGGAGATCTGCTCTCACTGCTTTGATTGCCACCATCAGTGCAGCTCTTGGAGACTGAGGCTCAGGAGAGGATGTGGTGGGAGCAGGAGGGATCCTTAAGCCTACGCCCATCTCAGCACTGACTTGTGCAAGACCTAGGGGAGGCTGAGCCAAGAGCACGGCACATCTTGTGCTCTACAGGGGATGAAACCCCTGGTGACAGAATCACAGAATCCCAGCCTGGTTTGGGATGAAGGGACCTTAAAGCTCCTCCAGCCCCAACCCCTGCCACGGGCAGAGACACCTTCCATGGAGCAGGGTGCTCCAAGCCCCTGTGTCCAACCTGGATTGAGCACTGCAGGGATGAGGCAGCCACAGCTTCTCTGGGCACCCTGTGCCAGCGCTCAGCACCCTCACAGGAAGAGCTTCTGCCTTATCTCCAACCTGAAGCTCCCCTGTGTCAGTTTGAACCCATCACCCCATGTCCTATCGCTCCATTCCCTGCTGAAGAGCCCCTCCCCAGCATCCCTGTAGCCCCCTTCTCACACTCGAAGCTGCTCTGAGGTCTCCACGCAGTTCCTCTTCTCCAGGCCGAACAGCCCAAACTGTCGCAGGCAAACTATCGCAGGCAGACACATTAACAAGATTGAGATGGGAAATTGCAGAGACCGTTAAATGAGCACCACTGTAATGGCAGCGACTTATCGACATCCTCCAGCCCGCAGCTGGCGGGCAGAGGACAGCTGCCTCCACCTCGTCCTCCCAGCCACAAAGTGGGAGACCAGTTGTACACTCACATTCAACATTGCCATTCTTCTAAGCAAAAAGGTGAAGGGAAAAAAAAGGCAATTTCAGGCAAACACCATTCCTCATTTAGGGTCTTATTTTTTTTAGGTGTGTAGCTTTTGGCCTGAATTGAATGGTGTTTAAGCCTTCAAGACATACTTACAATTCAATGGTAAAGGCACGGTAGAAGACAACCACTCCAAACTCACCTGGTTAGGGGTTTTTCTCAGATCCTGGTTATACTTTTCCATCAAAAACAACTTCTCCAAGCCAGCTGAGTGAGTCTGGGCATTGGATCCTCGGCATGTCCTTGCCCGGGAGCACTCCATGCATTATCCTCTGGATTTGTAAGGATCCCCAGGTGTGTTCAAGCTTGAGCACAAACACAAGAGCTCATCCTGACAGCCACTGTGCCATGATCCTGGGGCTCAGTGGCAGATCTCATGGTGCCTGCAGTCTCTCTGTGACAAATGGATGTGTTTTGTACTTCTGGTTCTGGCAGATCCGGTTGTCACAGATGCGACCACAGCCCAGAGAACTCAGCATCACATGCAGGGAACAGCTTCCTCTTGGCCAGCAGATAAGACTCACACTCACTTCTAACAGAGCTGGTCTCCCCCTCCTCATACCTGGCCATCAATCATCCCGTCAGTGCCTTAATCTTTAACACGTTGATCCTCAAAACCCCTTTAGGCACTGGAGCTGCTCTAAGGTCTTCCCGGAGCCTTCTCCAGGCTGAACCAGCCCAGCTCTCTCAGCCTGCCCCCAGAGCAGAGCTGCTCCAGCAATCATTAGGATTAGTCCTTCCTTAGGAAGGAGAAGGCAGAAAGGTCTCTCCTTCCTGGGGAGTGTGTTGCTATCAATCAGCATTATTCCAACAGAGCAAGTCAGCAGTGCAGAGGAGCCCAAACATCTGAACACACTCTAAGAACCGAGGAACGCTCATGACAGGAGCTGCTGCTCCCGGGTGATGCTGTGAACTGTCAACGGCATTCCCAACACGACGCCTTCGAGAACGTGCTGCCTGCCACCGCCAGGGTTTCACAGGCTTGGTGCCTTGCTTAGAGTCTTTTCCACACAAAGCCCCACTGCCTGTGGAGAGGATAAAAGTGCCATGGTAGAAGTGAAAAGCAAACAACCATTCTGCCCTTTAACAAACCTTGCGCTTCTCTACATATTTGCCCGGGTTTTCAGCACTTTGAGATGCGTTTCAAGGCTGAGTTCTCGCGGGCCAGTAAAACCTGCAGGAGCACCTCCACCTCGGGCTCATTTTTACTCTTTAAACAGCCAATCTTCGCTGCTTTCTCATACACCCCAGACACGCGCGGCCCTCCCCAGCCAACCCCCCCAAACCAACCTGTGCTTGATTGTTAGCAGAGCTTCCCAGGGGTGGATGCAAGGGAATGGGGAGCTCAGCTCAGAGCTTCTCTCTACAGACACGAAAGCTCTGAGACCCTCGAGCACACAGGATTTTACAGCTGATAATCCACTGATCTGCAGTAATCACACAAGAAACACTCAGAAGAGAAGACTACATCAATCACCTCCATCCTTCGGATGAAGGCTTTGGGAGT
This sequence comes from Psilopsiagon aymara, assembly GCA_024733675.1. Taxonomy (NCBI): domain Eukaryota; kingdom Metazoa; phylum Chordata; class Aves; order Psittaciformes; family Psittacidae; genus Psilopsiagon; species Psilopsiagon aymara. The sequence goes on along the minus strand of JANRGW010041878.1, from coordinate 623 downwards.
CTCCATGGACACTTCTGCTATTTACCGGCATTTTTCCATCACTCCCCCCTGCACTTTCATGGGCAAAGGTAAGAGCAGAACTCATCTCCCCACTTCCTGCACCAACAAGGACCGTGCCTGCATCTTGCCTTCACAAGAGGCACACCTCAGTGGGGCTGTGCCAGCCCATGGAGTAATGCCAGCAACTGCTTGAAAAGCTCACAGCAGCAATAACAACGCGATTTCAGACACGAAGGAAACACAAGGCCCATTAAAGCTACAAAGAAAGATGCAACTGACCCCCCCTCCCCCATAGAAATTCAACTAGAGCGATTCATTCACGTGGCAAGGCAGTGATTGGCACTATAATGGATATGACTCCATCTTAAAGCTCATAAGAAACAATGGTCTAGCAAAGAATTGTTAGAAGGTCTCCTCTGAGCCTTCTCAGCCTTGTAACTGTCTTCCAGCGCCTCAAGGGGCTATGAGAAACCTGGAGCGGGGCTTTGGACAAGGGATGGAGGGGCAGGACAAGGGGAATGGCTTTAACTGCCAGAGGGGAGGTTCAGATGAGCTCTTGGGCAGAAGCTCTTCCCTGGGAGGGTGCTGAGCGCTGGCACAGGGTGCCCAGAGAAGCTGTGGCT